>OVBE01013406.1:0-12733 GCA_900406425.1 Iberis pinnata
TATATATATATATATATATATATATTATACAAAAATTATTTTAGATTAATTTGTATTATATATATATATATATATATTTAATTTAACTTAATTAATATATAATAAACTCAATTTTGAGAATTTAATTAATCTATTACATCAGTTATCTAATTTACTACCAATCGTTCGACAAACTTATTACGTTATGATTAAAAATGAATAATTCCATTTGTTGATACCAGTTTTGCAACCCGATATGAAGCCTATTTAGATCAAAGTCCATATAGTCGAAATCATTTGGAGGATCTTGACAAGCTGGAAGATAGAAGATTTAAAGCTCGGCCTATTCGGAGGGCAATGAAGGAGAAATAATGATTATGGTTAATTGATGTATTCTTAGTATAAATACTCATGTAACCATCTTAATCAATATATGAATCACTTTTCATAAGCTAAAAGCCCACATATTAGAGTTTAATCTAATTGTTAAACTTTGAATCAACAACTGGCGCCGTATGTGGGGAAAACTAGCTATGCCTAGTTGCACTAATACAGTTTTGCGTGATCCTGTTCACAAAATCTATTTTGCAGGAAGCAAAAAAATCAGCCAACAAAGGATGACTAACGACGGACTAGAAGGCACTCTTCTGATAACCAAGAAAAGCCATGACCCTTGTCGATCCAACAACAAATCAGACTCAAAACGCTATCACATGAACAGATAATGAAAAGAGTCATGAAGAACGACCCGAAGAATCAGAGTCTGACAAGGAAAACAATGAGATCAACAACACCGATATAACCATCTAGGATGTGTGGAATCTTTTAAGAGACCAGATGGCAGAAACGAACAAGCACAGGGTCGAGTCCCATGATCTAAGGTCGAAACTCGAAAATATGTCTGCCTTGGTTGGTGAAAGAGATGTGCGCACCGTGAGCAGGCCACTCTTCGGAACATTCAATTCAACACCAAAAGCAACACTCAGAACTACAGCTACAACACCGAGAATCGCAAGGCGACCTAATCCCATAAATTTCCAGAGATTTCATGGGGCCGCCGAGGACGAGCTACAACAGATCATGGATCATATTAAAAACATGAGTTCGTAGGTACACCAAGCGGCCAGCTCAGCTCCAGATATCGTTAAAACCATCGAAAAAATACAAAGGATGCCTTTCACTAGGAGAATTTTCGAAACGCCAATACAACACTCGACAAAAAAATCAAATTCACGGTGTATGACGAAAAGAGTGATCCGGTTCAGTATTTGATGACTTTGACCATCGCCATGGCGCGAGCCCGGGAAGAATGAGATGCAGGGATATGTCAGCTGTTTGTCTTTTCTGAAATCACGAAAACTCCTGAAACTCTTGAAAAATCTCCAAAATGCGTGCATATGAAAATTCTAATGCAAAAGTCCTAAAAATCATAAACTTACTAAAATCAACGATAAATGTGTTGTATCCACGCCTAAAGACCTCAAAATTGATAATAATTGATATGTAAAATCCATGAAAATTCAAAGTCATCAATACACAGGAGTTTTACCATTCAACATCTTATAGGGACTTTTATGATATGGTAGAGCAGATGATGGCAGTAGATTGCCCATAAAATTTGCAGTAGAGAAGGCTTCTACCCATATATGTTGAGGCACCATGCTGTGAAACATTAAGGAAAATCCCAATTCAGTTAAGTACATGTGTCTTTTTTCTGCAAGACCGTTTTGATGTGGAGTGTGAGGGCAAGATCATAGTTGTCTAATTCCACAGTTTGATAGATGATTAACAAACTGCTTACTAGTAAACTCACCCCCTCCATCGCTTTGAAACATACTTATTTTGGTTTGAAATTGGTTTTCTACCATCTTTTGAAAAGACATAAACACATTGAAGCAACATGATTTTTTTTTAAGTGGGAAAAACCAGAAATGTCTTGAAAAGTTGTCTATAAAAATGATATAGTATCTAAAACCCTGAGGAGATACAACTAGTGAAGGTCCCCAAAGATCACTATGTATCCTTTCAAAGGGCCTTGAAGAAAAAAAATTAGAAGCTGAGAATGGAAGTCTACTAGTTTTCCCTAATTGACAGGCATCACATAACAGGTGTGTGCATATCTTATTCATTACTATAGCCTTGGTTCTTGACAAAAAAACAGAAGTGTGTCCTTGTGAGGATGTCCAAGCCTCTTATGCAAAATTTCATCACTTGTAGCTTGTTGTCTGTTGGAATAGTAAGCTTGAAATCTATTCCCCTCCAACAGATACAACTCATTGTGCATTTGTCCTTGTGCAATCAGGTTGTGGTTCCCCTTGTCTTTCACAAGCGCAATATCATTATCGAATACAAAGTAACATGGATAATCAGATGTTAACTTAGAGAATGACAAAAGGGATTTAGTGATAGAAGGACACACAAGAACATCCTTTAAAGGTAAGGTACCTTTAGAAGTCTGCAGAGCTATAGATCCCACATGGGTAATAGGTAAAAATTCTCCATTACCTACAACAACCGAGTCCTCACCTATATATTTTTCTGCAGTTTGTAGCTGATTTGGAGAGTTGGTTATGTGAGTTGTGGTCCATGTGCCTGGGTACCACTCAGTGCTTGTAGTGGGACCTTGATCTGATAGTCTTATAGCCGCCAGAGCATTGTGAATGTCTTGATTATAGCGGCTATAACACTTGAGTGCAGAGTGTCCATACTTACCACAAATTTGGCAAGTTGGCCTTGATGATGAGTTAGAGTCTGAGTTGTTATGTGACGGAAAGTTATTTCCTCCAAATTGTTGTTGAAAGCCTCTTCCTCTAGTAGAGTAAGAATTTGACACACTTCTTCCTCTGTTGTTTCCTATATTACTGTAACCTATCCCTCTAGGACTATATCATCTGCCTGCATTATAGACCAGATGTGGACTAACCTAAGTTGTTTCCTTGTATGCCTGCAGCCTTTTATCAAATCCAATGAGCTTGAACTCAACATCTTCATAGTTCATTTCTACAATAGTATCCATAGAGTTTTCTATAACAGTAGCTATAGACTCATATTCTTTTCCTAGTCCATTCAAGGCTGTATATATCATTTCCTGATCAAATAATCCATAACCTATGGAGTCCAGTTGATCGCATACGGATTTGATCTCACTGAGATACTCAGTCATTGTCTTCTGAAGTTTTACTGTGTTTTGTAGTTTCCTTTGTAAATCCAGCTTCCTTGTGGTTGAAACCCTGTTGTATTTCTTGCCTAGACTAAACCATACATCCTGAGCTGTTTGTAAACCATATACAGCTCTTAATGCTTCTTCAGTGAGATATCCATAGATCCCAGCCTTAACAAGCTAGTCCTTTTGGATCCACAGTTTGTAGGCTGGATTAACTTCTTCCTTCTCTATTTCACCATCTTTTATCACACGAACAGGGGCTGGTGCAGCTTCAGAACCAGTTTCGAAACCTAGTAACTTTTGGCTTGAAAGAAAAGATTTTACTTGTGTTTTCCACAGTGCATAGTTTGTAGAAGAGAGTTTTAGAGTGACACATTGAGAAATGTTGAGAGTAGGTAGAGAGGAGCCTTCCATGGCTCTGATACCATGAAAGCTCATAACAGAGAGCTTGAAAACAAGAAAAAGATGAAACTTTGAACTTTATTTCTCAAAAGATGATTACAACGATTACATTAGTTTCCTTATATATAGGAACAAGACAAAATACCCTAATAGCTGTTGTAACCTAGGAATGTGTGATAGCACACGAATCCAATGGAGAAAATTTGTTGTTGAGGACCACTGAATGAGTTGTGTGAGCACACACATAGCCGTTACTGCGTAATGCTTTTGGAGTGAGGTGTGCATTCTTCATTTTACTGGTAGTGACTTCCTTGTGGGATGAGACTTCACACTTCTGAGGCCCATCTTCTAATTCTTCTTGGGCTGAATTAAGATTATGGTTTATACTTTACACTAATTAGGTATATTAGTAATAGTATGTAGAATTTTGAAAATTAAAAACGAAATTCAGAATCTCACACCAACAAGAACAATTAATTAAAATAAGTTAAAAATCTAACCATGATAGTTAATAAAATGATGGAAATAGGTTTTCTAACGATTTGTTGACTAACTAAAATAGTTATGGTTGATGATCGGAAACAAGTATGTGTTAAAAATAATAGAAAATTACAAAAAATATTCTCGTCGAAAAGGTGGTTGGAAATAGTATTTGAAATTTTATTAGTATCTTATTGGCTATTTTCCGGTAAAATATTTAATCATAATGTTGAATGTAATTCTACAAGAAAAACGGTTAAAACTTACAATTTGTTTGTAACTATGACTATTATTTTATGGCTATAGCGTTGTAGCTATTTATTTTTGTGGTTATACGTAGAATAGCCATAAAAATAAGGGTTGACTTCACTAGCCCTCTCAATTTTGTCCATCCAATTTTTTCTCACCTAAATTTTGGAGCTCTTTAATTTCTCACATGAACTAAGATTTCTCCTTATCCGATCCCCTCAACTATTCGTTCTCATCATAATATCCCCCTGATGTGATCGTGAAAAATTATGAAGAAGAAGAACGAAACCTGAGCTTGAACCAGAACCTGAAGGACGGATCGCCCGGTCCAAAGCAAGGGAGCTAGCTAAGAAGACTTAAGCTATGATCCAGGCAGATCCCGAAGCTTCACTGGACGTGTTCAACATCTTCAAAGCCAGCCCAACTGAAGAACCATGTAGCTATGAATGAGTAGCTAGTGATGTGGTTTTGTATTCTTTTCCTTGGTGGGGATTATGGTATGTAGGAGGTTCTTCACGAAGGTTTTAATAAGGAAAACCGCATTACTACGTCAAAGCTATTCAAGAATAGTTACTTGGTTGAGCAATTTGTAAAAATTGACGCTTCGTTGTTTTTGCTTGTATTATTAGACTACATGTTCTTCTATTTTGAACTACTTTCTGTTTTGTTTGGGGCGAATCGTAGGGCTCTTGGTCGCCTTCTTATGACGTCAAACCCTTGTTCTTTCTCTTCAGTAAAAATTTTGAGGAAAATCTTTGTGCAATCAATTTATTCACTCTTGATTTGAGAAATCTGAAGTTCTTATAAGATTGAATATTCCAAGTTCTTCTACTATCCATCGATTTAATAAATCCGTCGCTTGGCTGAGACGTTTCCCTATTTTTGCATCTTCCATCACATCACAACAAGCCTTTGCTCAGAGATTACGACCATGAATTATATCATGTGGTATCAGAGCCAATTTTTAACCAAAGGCTGAGCAAAATCCTAACCCTAATCTCTTTTCTGAAATTTTTGTTCCAACCTTAGTTCTTTGATTGCCGAATCTGTTCTAGTGCCCTTTGGTTCTTAATTTGTTGAACTTGTTCTAAAATGTAGGTCTTGTGTTCTATCGTTAGTTGTTAGGATTGTCCATGTTCTTTTGTGTTTGGTGTCTTGTCTTTTGTTTCTTTGTGTCGAATCTATTTTTTTTTTTTTTTAAGTCTTAGTTTGTGTAAGTTTGTAGCTATCTTGAGTTCTTATTGAGTCTCCTTATTGTGACATGTCTTAATCTATTTCTTTGAGTCTTGATTTATTTGTGTAGAATCGGCGTCTTTAGCTTGTTAGGTCTTGTTCCTTTGTTGGTTGTTAGGTTTTGTTATAGAATCTAGTTTATTTAGTTGCTGCTTTAAATCTTGTTTATTCCTGTTTTTGAGCCTTGTTTATCACTGATTTGGAGGTTAATTCATTGTTGGTTTTGTGTTGAATTCATTACTGAATCAATTGTTGTTTCATGATTTATATTGCTGCATTTGAGTCTAGTTTAGTGCAGATTTTGTGATTGAATTGCTGATTTTTGTATCTAGGTCATTACTGATTTTTTTTCTTGCATATAACTTGTTTCGTTGAGTTGTTGCTTCTATTTCAGACTTGTGGCATCATTGAGTTAATATGTTTGTGCTAGTTAGATCACCTCTTGTTTGTTAAGGTCTCTCATCAATCTGAATTTGTCCATGTTTAATTTCGTTGAGGACAAGTTACTACGAGTTCTTGGTATTTTTAAGGTACGATGGAGCTTTCTGCTGAAGCAATGGAAGCTTTGAACCGGATGATGGTTCAACAAATCAAAGAATCAAATCAAGCACTCACGACTTAGCTCACGTAGCAAATAGATCAACATGTTGTGGCAATTAATGAAACTATCGATGAGAGAATGAGAAACCTAATGCGTGGTACCAGCCATACTGATGATGAGTATCCTCATTCTCCCACCACTTCCGAAGCCATTCGCATGGCTAAAGGAAAAAGACACATTGGAGACTCATCTAGAAGACCAAAGAGAGCTCCAACACCTCTTGGAGCCCGACCTAAAGCAAATTTTAACCGAAACCCGGAAGGAGAAATATGAAATTCTTACAAGATTGAATCTTCCAAGTTCTTCTACTATCCATCGGTTTAAGAAATCAATCGCTTGGCCGAGACATTTTCATGTTTTCGCATCTTCCATCACATCACAACAAACCTTAGCTCGGATATTATGACCATGGATCGTATCAACCCCCCCCCCCCCNTAGAACACTAATTTACGATTTAAATTATAAAAAGCGATAAAAATCGCGTTTTGGTTTAACCCAATAAATCTTACGTTAAAACGTCGATGGAGATGGCTTGACATCACCTCTCCGTGGTTGCGAACCTTCGCGACCACGAGGAGACACCGCTTCGCACACCTCCAGCGAGACAACTCAAATTCTATCTTGAGATCTTCCTTCTCCATGCACGCCGTCTTCCACGCTTCAGTGCCGCGGTGAGTCTGGCCTTGAAACACCGCCACGAAGCTTCTATGGTCTCTGTCCTCAATCTTTTTTATTTGGTTTACAGGAAAGTTGAAGTACCTGAAAAGCTATAGAGAAAGAGGAAGGGGACGGGTTCGCTGGCTCTGGATCTTGCCGGCAAATCTCAGGGACGCGGTGCACGAGCTTGTTACTCGGACGGAGGAACCTCTTGAGTCTCGCAATCTTCAGATTCTCATATCTAGATCTGCAACCAAATTGAGAGAGAAGAAGAGAGAGACCTCAATTATCTTACAAATTACCAAAAGTATTTATGAAAAGACTTTCTTTTCAAAAAATATATATCAACCAGTTTTTCGACTAATTTTTATTAAATATATATTACTAAATTCGACTACTTCATATATTTATTAATTTATTATCACCATAAATAAATATGAAAAGCGAAAGTTAAACTAACTAAACTTATATAATTAAAAAATGCTAACTTAAATTAAATTAATTAATAAATAAAAAATTCAAATAGACTAAAAAATGTAAATTTTAATTTTTTTATTTTCTCTGAACCTTCTAGATGTCTTTGCATGGAGGAATTCTTTAACCATACAATTGCTCAAATATGCAACATGCATATTTAACATTGAGCTCAGATTTGATCTTGCACTGTTTTGAGTTTGTTATTTGTTTCTGCTAGTTTTAGTTAGCTTTTTTGTATTTTTGCATTTTTGCTCGTAGTCTAGAGCAGCCAGACCATATACTACACAAGTGAGCCTAACTCATGCCATATATATATATATATATATATTAACATTCTATGAATTGTTTATAATTTTTGGGTTAAGAATATGTGTGTTTTCACAATAAATAATAATTTTGATGTTTAAAAAAAAAGTTTACAAGAAATTATTGGCTTTAATTTTTTTTCACTGTAAGTTCATAGTCATATGAAGTTTTATCTTTATGCGTTAGTTGTGTATGTTTCTCTTGTTTTATTCACAACATCGATCCAAAATGTATTCGGCTTTTGCATCGACGAAATTTCCATCCAAATTTTTGTATGAATTGTCTCCACAATCATTAACATATCAAGGAAGGAGATCGTTTGTTTCCTCACCCCGCGATATTTATGATAAAATATTACTTATGACTTTTTTGAATTTAATTAATTATAATTTATATTTATACCATGTTCTCCATTTTTGGAGATATGGCTTTGATCCGAAGCATATAGCATTTTAAAAAACTACATAGCTATAATGTTTGGTTCTGTTAATCCACTGGACTTTTGCCGATTTTTCTATACATATCATGCAACATGTAAATAGTGTTGTCTTCTACTCTATGCATAGTAAATTTACCATCTACATTCCCTCCATGTCCCCTTTTTCCTAACGGTACTTTTAATTTACGGCTATGATCCATTCCATTCTATATAAAGAACTAACTAAGACTTTCTTTGAGGAAAATCATACATAAGAGCACCTCCAACAGAGGTGGTTAGGAGAATCTTAACAAAAATATAAATAAATAAATGAATACAAAAGTAAACAAAATTTAGAAGGATCGATCCTTTCTAATTTTTTTTAAAAAACCAGGTGTTTAGTGCCACGTGTTGGCATTATGTTGGATATGTTTTTTTTATTAGATTCATGGTTTTTTGTAGGACCGTGAAAGAAAACCGAACCGAAGATTTCACGAACTGAATCGAGCTATGTAGAGAAACCTGATCGGCACAAAAAGAATTTTTATTTCGGTTCGGTTCGGTTCCATAACCGATCGGTTTATCTTTCCAATCGGAGGATGCCACGAGGCGCATCAGGACCGATCCCAAAACTCCTTAAGGAAGGATCGACTCTTTATCTTTCCAATTACTTTAAAAAATTTTTAATTATTTTCTTTTAAGAATCGCCTTAGAACCAGCGTTGGACAAAGTCTAATAATGCAGTGTAAAACCACACCAATAACAATAATTTTATACTTTTTTAGTATTTGTAAAATTTTCATTAACTATCACATTTGAAAAGGGCGCATTTTACAGGATCCACGTAGAGTCTAATAATTTGTAGCAAATTGCATGAATTACGTTTGATTTGTTTTTTTGTAGTATGTTTGCAATCAAGGGTGGTCCCATGTTCAACAATGGTGGTTCAAGTGAACCATCCAATTTTAAAGAAAAAAATTATTAGTTATGGTATATATTTCTTTTGTTCAAAATTATGGTATATATTTGTAAAGTTTAGTTTAAAATGTTATAAAAATTACATTTTACAACTAATAAATTTGCGTTTGAACTTATTAAAACTCTCGTAAACTTGTACATATATTAAACGTTATACTACAATATTATATGTTTTTGTTTTTTGCATTTGTACACATATTTTGAATCAAATAAAATTTATCTAGATTCGCTATTGTATGCAATTCTCTTGTTCTTCATTGATAGATTGTACGTCTATTCAAGAAATTTTTAATGTTGTCAGAAATCACAGTTTTTTATAAGTGTGTGTCAAATGATAATGAGATTAGTATATGTAGCAACCATTTCCATCTACAATGGAATTCAAAAATTAATAGGAAAGTTAGTAACGATAAAAAAAGTATGGTTACAAATTTCGAACTACTAATTACTCGAATATTGATAAAGAAACTTCAAATTGTCGAATATCTAACTGCTGCAACTTTTTGACCAATTTCTAGATAGATGCTGAATGAAATTTCAAACAACATTACCATGACCTAATTACCGACTGCTTCAGTAATTTCCTAACAAATCATGTCATTAGTTGAAAATTAGTTGTTAAATAATCATAAATATACTTTTTACTATATTATTGGTCGAAAAGAAAAGCCAGAATTTGTATTCTTTCTCGTACTAGTGTCTTATATAACATTATAGAAATCTTGGTAGTATATATGGTGAAATACTATATCAAATCAAAAATTGAGAGAAACATTTCTTTGAAGTCAAAAATATAAAAACAGCCAACACAAATTAAAGCAAAGACTGCAACTAAGAAAATGAGCTAAGATATAAGTTGAAACTATTGAAGCCACCAAAGCAAGAGATCCAAACTCCAAACGCGCTGTAAAAAAATGCGGGCCAGAACTATATCGTATACCTTGACAACGATTCTTCCCATAGTGAATGCGTGATAGTAGGATTTTTAGTTCCTAGTGGGTATCAATTACCCATCGTTGTAGTATACATGGGTTGTCAATCCAATCAGAAATGTACTAAACAATCTGGAATGAGATGGATGCTTTAAAGTCAAGCTAAGTATTAAAAGGGGGTGGTTTTCTAAAAGGTCCTAAGTGCAATGAACATAAATTACATAAACATAAAAAGAAGCATAAAATGGTCAAATGTAAAAACAAAGTAAAAGCAAAGATGTTAAAGATGTAAGCAATGTAAAGCAGTTCCTGAGAACAAAGGATAATTGACTAAGGATCCATCCTGGGCTACCTAATTACCTAACATACCTCATACAATGAGCTAACCCCTAGACAGTAGCAACATAAGCAATCAATTCCGATTCTTTGGCAATCAATCTCAAGCAAAGCAGTCATAGACTCAACTGTCGTCATAGACAGTGACTACCTAGCAAGCATGAACAACAACTACTATATTCAATAAGCTTCCCAAACATCTAATTCCTTAGAAGAGGAAAACGAATCTCTGAAATCACCTAGGTCCGGACACCTTCAATGACTCACCTTCTGGTGTTGAAGGGCCTAACTGCGGGTTTTCAGTCCCTTCCGGGTAGAAATACAATCAGCATTACGAACAGGTAAAACAGAAGGGATTTAAGAACAAACAACTTAGGTACTAAGGTAAACCCAGAACATAAACCCTAGTCTACCCCATCCTTAGGAACTTAGTGGACTACTCACTGCTCATGGGAGTAGAAGCAGAGAAAACAGAAAGCATAACCTTAAAGCTAAACATGCAGATCTAAGCTTGAACAGATGAAGAACAGCAAGAACACAAACCCATAAATGAAGAACAGCAATAAAACAGTAAACAGAGATGAAGAACAAACTTAAAACAGAAGATTAATGCTTAAAAGGAAAATAGAGATGCACAAACAGAACAACAACCTAAAGCTAAGCAAGAAATCAAAGGAAAAACAGAAGATTAACTTAAAACTTGAAAGAAAATTGGTTTTTACACCAAGAACATGAAGAACAACAAAGGAAAATAAAACCTAAGACTAAAGCCTAAAAAGGAATGAAAAACTAAGTTTGTTGCAAATGGAGGCAAATTAGGGCTTTTATAGTGTTCAGAGAAAAGCCATAATTCGCATTAAAGACAAAATGTTAATCATTGTCTTAGATATTGGGCCTTGGTTCAGGTGCTATCCAGATTTGAGTTGGTCGGGTCAAAGCGTGTTTGACTTCGAGTTGGTAAGTGCGTGATCGATCCGGTCTGAGGATGCTTGAATGAGATCGATCCAACTGAGATGCTTCTGAGAGTGGGATCGATCCAGGCATTGTGTACCTGAGATCGATCCAGAAAACTGTGGGATTGATCCTGCCTTGCTTCCTTCTTAGTCTTGCTTCCATCCCATGCACTTCCTTAGATTCGTCTGAGACTTCACAAATTTCCTTGAATGAGAGAGAGAGATCGATCCAGACTGATGGTGGAAATCGATCCATGCTGAGATGGGATCGATCTGAGATCAATCTGAAGTGACTACGGGATCGATCTGGATAGAGTGCAGATCGATCCAGAAGCTTGGTGTTGGGATCGATGTGGACTTGATGCAAAAGTGCTTGAGATCGATCCATGCTTGTGCTGGTATCGAACCAGGTAGGTGCTAGGATAGATCCAATCCATTCCATGTTAAGTGCTGCTCCTTTCAATGTTAAGTGCTGCTTTTATGAAATCTCACAAATCCTTCCCGAAAACTCCTGAAAGTCCTGAAAAATATCCAAAATGCGTTCATATGAAAATTCTAATGCAAAAGTCCTAAAAATCATAAACTTACTAATATCAACTATAAATGTGATGTATGCACGCTAATTGATATGTAACATCTATGAAAATTCAAAGTCATCAACTCCCCCAAACTAAACAATTTCTTGCCCTCAAGCAAGTAATTCAGAAGTCTGGGAGTGAGGTTTGAACGTGGGAACTCATAACCAAAACATGCTGCAAACACAGGTAATATGTCCTAGTTATTAGTTTTAGAATGAAATCCTAAATTCTTCCTACTTAAAAACTTTAGCCATACTCATCAAAGTTAATCACATACCAATTCCGACTTCCACAATGCATTCAAATTCGTTTGTTCCTTTAACATTCATTAATCAGGAATCATGGATCAAGTCATGTGCCTTCAATGAACTCATTTGGTCAAGGATAGGTTAAGAAGTAAAGATGACCCCTTCATGCAGTGGTTAATAATTCGAAACAAGGGTTCTCTCAAAAAGGGAATGAGCTTTAGCAGAAGGCTAAAGGTAAGAACACTTAGATGCATACAGAAATAGAACATCATCTACCCAATGGTAATGAAACCTAAATTTCCTAATTCTACCCAGAGATGCGTCCTAGTTCTACCATTTTGAAACTTTAAAGTGATTATACCCGTTTATATTCCCATTTTTCATTCTTTCTTTGTTACCCTTAGGAGAGACTTCTTTCTTAGGTGTTGCTAGTTGTTTCAAGAACTTACTTACTTAAACACTTAATGGCTATTGACCTTCTTACTTGCACTATCTTTTGGGTTTTACCCTTTTGCATTCATTGTCATATGCTTCTTATTATTCTGCACTAGCCATACTTCTTTTGCATATTAACGTTCACCCAAACTTTCTACTAGCATGTTCTGACTCTTTTTCTTTTCATCTCCTAAGGTTCTTTCTTAACACTTCTTATTGTTATCAACTACCAATACCCTTTTCATTCATCTCCACCCAAAACCAACAATTGAAATTGAATCCCACCTAGTCCTATCTAGTCCAAAAA
>OVBE01013407.1:0-12733 GCA_900406425.1 Iberis pinnata
TCTCCACGTCGGCGCCTAGCTGGGTCTTGTGTCGAAATGGGCTTTCAGAGCAGGTGCCAAACCTTGTATCAACAGAAGTTATTCCAGATTTTTGAGAATTGTTGGGTAAGAAGATAAACACATAGTTTATTGGTCCTCTATGTGGAAATTGGGGAGGAGCTGCAAAAATNACTGGATTGGAGCCTTTATTTGGGTCTCATGTAAGTTTTTAATTTTAATCTGTGTTGAGTTCTACTTTCTTGTAACCTAATTTTTACTTTAATTTTTGTAGTGTACTTTCTATCCATGCCTCTCTGCTTCTAGAGATAATGATGTTCTCATGGATGCGGTGTTCGTGAGGGATGATGAAGTGACTGACGAGAGGGTTGATCATATGCTTTATTTAATCGGAAATGGCCATAAGTGGAGCACTTCTATGTGGGATTTTGACGAATCAGTAGTGACTTTTCTTCAAGATGATGGTGATATTGTTAATGAGCTGAGTGATGGGGATGTTGCTTATGGTGCTGAGCTGAGTGATGGTGGTGAAGTCTCAGCTACTGTTTCAAAACGAGCTAGAAGTAAGATATTTGAACACGGTGCAGAAACACAAAAGACGAAGCTATTGTGTAAAAGGGCGGCAGAAGCACAAGGAATGAAGGTATGAAGAGTTTTTTTGAAGGCTTGATTCACTCTTCATTCACTGCACTTGAAGAAAAGTTGGAGAAGAAAATAGAGAGTGAGGTTCAAGCTTCATTCTCTGCCTTTGAAAGAAAGATAGAGAAGAAAATTGAGAGTGAGATTAATCGACTCGTGGAGGCGATGGAGAAGGACAACAGACAGTTTTCCCAATGCAAGGAACCAGCAAGCTCTAAGGTAAAGGTTAGTAAAAGAAAATAACTTGATTCTTCTTTAAGTGTGCAATATGTTTGATGGTTAAGGTGCTTCGTAATATAAGGTCATGTTGTAATGTTGTTTGTTGTAGTTGTTTTTTTATTAAGTTAGTAATATAAGATCATATAAGGTCGTTGTAATATAACATCTTGTAGTTTCTGTTTTCTTAACTTAAGTTGGTAATGTAATAACTATGGTTCATTTAGCAGGATAAAATGGCTAAGTTTGAGAGTCTTCATGATGTTAAGGTTTCGCAGATGCCTGGTATTGAGCTTGAATTAAATACTCAAGACTACTTACGGAAAACAATGGAACAACTTTCTCAAAACATCTTCGTAAAAGTTTTTGATCCATCACATACTTCAATGGACGACGATCTTGATGAATGGTTAACTCCATCTACTTCATTGCGGACAACCAAAACTGCCAATACTAGACCTCAAAAGGTTATCAAGAAGAATAAGACACTATCTCTACTCGATTCTGACAACGAACGTCCTGGAAAAGATGATCCTGACGTGCCGTTGGTTCACTACTCATCTGAAGAGTGGAAAAGATTGGAAGATTGTTCTATGTGTCCCAAGTAAGTTATGGAGTCATGTGTAGCTTATTATAAGTGTGATGTATGTTATTTAACTAACTAATTATTTGAATATTTTAGGGATTTACAGATTGGGCCAAGTGTTTATAATCATCCATTAGCAGATCGGATAATCAGCCCGAATAAGTGGCTGAATAATGCAGTAAGAACTATTTAGTCATTCAAATTTTCTTAGCAATAAAATATCATTTCATTATACTTATGATTTTAATATATTTCAGGAAATTGATGCTTGTATGTACTTATTTCAGGAACAAACGTCTCTGAAACGATGGCATGTCACGGATAATGTGGGGTTTATGAGTTGTTCATTCAGCTCAAAGATCTCTAATGCACACAAGCAACTATTGAAGGACAAGAAGTTCAATTTAAATGAGTTGCTGATATCTTATGGAAATGGAGAGCTTCCTTGGCATGGAAGAGCAAACAAAAAAATGGGATATTGACGTCCATCGTGTCTACACTCCAGTTTTCGTCAACAAGAACCATTGGATATCCTTGTGCATTAATTTTGTGCTAAGAACAGTTAAATTTTTTGATTGTGCAGGCTTGAAACACAACAAAATTGCATTAGCATTCGCTACCATCATCCCTCACATCGTTAAAGGTGTTCAGCCAGAAAGAAGCAGGAAAGATTATAATGTTAGTAAGTACTCAATTTCTTATGCACCGTTGAAGAGAGAGATTAATAGGGGTAATGCTTATTGTGGAGTTAAATACATAGAAGCTCATGCCTTTGGCCTTGACATATCACTCATTGATGATGACAATATTGGATGTGCTCAACTGAAGATTGCAATTGATCTATTTGTAGCGGCAAATGATCCCTTGTTGATTGAGTGATTGTCGAAGTTTGAACCTCCTAATTATGCACCATCGGAGGTTGTAGAGTTGAGTTAGAGTTGTATTACCTTTTTTCTTCTGTTATTCTCTAGGTTATGTAAATTATTATGGTTTTGTTTTTAAATTTTATTAAACCACCGAAATTATGTGTAAAACAACCAAAATTAAACCAACAAAATTAAACCACCAAAATTATGATTAAACCACCGAAATTATGATTAAAACACCAAAATTAAACCAACAAAATTATGATTAAACCACCAAAATTATGATTAAACCACTTATGATTAAACCACCAAAATTATGATTAAACCACCAAATTTATGATTAAACCACTTATGATTAAACCACCAAATTTATGATTAAACCACCGAAATTAAACCAAACCAATTAGTCATAATTTATTATTGGTTTTGTATTTAGGTTTGTTTACTTAAATCGTAGAACACGATTTCTCTTCTTTGACAGAGAACTTTTGTCCACCTTCTGAAACAAAGCTTACAACGATTGCAAGAGTGAAACTCATATGAAGAAGAATCCATCTAACAATAGTAAAAGATAATCCATGAGTGGTTCATCTTCAGGATCAAGTAGAAGAAGAACATCGAATGGTGTTCCCAACAGATGCTGGTGTGGAGAACGGATCAAAACCTATGTTTCAAAGACAGAAGATAATCCTTATCGCAGGTTTTACAGATGTGAGATAGCTATGCAGGTAAAAAATGAAGCCACACAGATTTTACAATTTTTACAGATTTGGTGTAATCAGTAAATTGGTTGATGAGTATTGGTGATGAATAATGGTTTTGTAATGGTTTGATACTAGTTTTATTATTGTATTGCAGAGAAAAATGGAAGAACATTTATTCAAGTAGGTTGATGAAGCTCTAGTAGATGAGATACAAATGGTTGATGCAAAGTTATTGAAATTGGCTGAAGATGTGCATCATTTGAAGATGGACATTGAGAAAAGTTTGAAGATTCAAGAGAAACTAAAAGAATATATGGAACTAAACACTGAAGAGAAGATAAGATCTGAAGTCATTTTTTCATTGACAAAATTGTGTTTAGTTGTGTGTTTCTTAAGGGTGATAACATGGGTTTACCCAAAAATTAGCAAGTACCTCTAAGTTGCAGATTTTTTAATTTCTTTATGGTCCAATGTCTTCTGCTTAGTGCATTTGTATTACATTATTTTCTTGTGTTTTGTTTAATTGTTACATGGTTCTTAGTTACTGTGTTAAATAACACAAAAAAGTGAAACCAAATGGTACAACATCTCAAAGTGAAACCGAGACAAAGTGATATTATTGTGTTTCAAATATCTCAATAAGGTTTTGATGCAGGTTTATGATGCTTGTACCAAATTGTGTGATGGGTTTCGGTTTTGAAAATAAGTTTAGTTTAGATACGACAAAAAGGGAATCTAAGTGAAACCAAGACAAAGTTTAATTGTATGAGAAAGTAAATAGTTTCATATTCAAACTAAAACCAAAAGGGAATCTAAGTGAAACAAAAAGATGTCTAGATCGCTCTATCACATCTCGCTCTGTTGTGTCCTTCAAAACCACATCGGCTGCATTTGTGTCTCTTGCCTTGTTGAGATCCTTGAGAAGATCTTATCTTGTCTTCAACATTTTCGTGTCTTCGTTTTCTTCACCTACCAGCAGCTCTTCGCGACTCAGGTGGGAAAACTTCAGTTTCTTCAACATCCACTGGGACATGCCAAGCATCTTCAGGAACAGCTATTAGATTTATAGTTTCCTCATAGGCGGATCTCCATGTGGTAGTTTTATACAACTCATCAGTTAGTGAGTGTGGGTCCTTCCCAACAAAGAAACCTGCTTTAATGGCATGTCTACAAGGAATTTTTAACAAGTTATACTTCCCACGTGAACAGGTTCTTCTCTCTAAATCGACAGTGCAGTCAATAGTGTCGCCTACGATATAAAATCGGATGCTGCTGATTGGATAAACAATAAATGTTTTACCCTTTTCAATCCTTTTGGTCAATTTCCTTCTCCACTTTAGCAGTTAAGAGATGTGTATGATTTGAACTTAGTATTTTACGCTGATAAAACCATCGGGTTACCATCTCTCTAATGTTGTCCAACAAGGGAATAACTGGAAGTTCTCTAGGAGATCGCAATGCAAAATTTATCGACTCCGCAGGGTTTGTAGTTCTAATATCGTACCTGAAACCTTGAAATTGACAACGCGCCCATTTTCTCACATCTGCATCAATCAAATACTTTCCGATGGCTAGACTGATTTTGCAAATATCAGTGAAGAGCTTCTGAAAGGCTGGCACTCTATATTCTTTTGACGCCTTTGTCACCAATCCAACAAGACCTTTTCCCTTGAAAAAAGTGACCACATTGTTAAACAAATGGTGAATGCAAATACCATGAGTAGCTAAAGGATAAAATTTTGATAGTGCTTTCTCTATTGAGCGATTTCTATCTGATATAAATGCCAAACCAAGATCTCTGCAATTAGAATCTGCAGTTGCATATGAAACCACTCCCATGAACGGTCATTCTCTGAATCAACAACTCCAAATGCAAGTGGATATGTATTAGAGTTACCATCTAAAGTTGTTGCAACAAGTAAAACTCCTTGATATTTATTCTTCAAAAATGTCCCGTCAACAATGACGACCTTACGAATGGCTTTGTAGAACCCTCTTACTGACTGACCGAAAGAAGTAAATAGAAATCTGAATCTTCCATCGTTATCTATTTCATACTGACAGTGTGTACCAGGATTTGCTTCTTTTAGCATGTGCAAGTATTTTGGAATTTTTCATAACTCTTCTCTAGTATGCCTCTTACAATATTGATGGCATACTCACGAGCATCCCAAGCTAAAGAATAAGAGATATCGCACCCATACTCAGTACGCATAATCATCATGACATATCTCGGTTTAGGTCCTTCATTGACACCCTCATACTTATGCAAGATCAGATTTCCAATTGTCTTTGCCGAAGCTGTCTTACCTACTTTTGTTTGGCTCGATGGACCACATGTATGACCACCCACATACTTGTTGATAACAAAATATAAATACCCCTCCAAGAACACTGCACGCACACTCCAATTACAAAGATTGTCTGCACATCGTATACACCAAAACGTTTTGTCAGATTTTACAACCTTGTAGTCGAAGTTATTCGTCATTGCACAGATTTCCATAGCAGCCTTGAGAACTCTTTTGCTCTGAAAATATTGATCTTTTTTAATTCATTCACCAGAGAAAATCGAACCATCTTTGTTCCACCTTCAGCCTTGTTGACATCATCACCATCACCAACATGAACTTCATCTTCCGATTTATCATGTTTCACTTGATTCCTTGACTCAACTAGAGTCACGTCATCTCCAGCGTTTGAATTACATTGCTGCTGTCCAATGTTGAGTTTATTCTTCTGAGTATGTGTAAAAGTCACACACAGCTGAACTGATGCTTTCTTCTCCGCATATGCAACAAAATCTTTGAGTTGGCGATCATTAGAGATAATAACATGAGCAGCCGTGTTGATCATCTCAGCAGGAAAAAAGCTTAACACGACAATGCAATTTTTGTCACCGATTTCATAATCCTCCACAACCATTGTCTTAAGTTTACTGAGTGTAGTATTTGGTTTCAATGTAATTAGTCTTCCACGTTTTTCTGCATCAACAGCAAAGCTCCATCCATTATTAGCTCCCAATATCCATTCACCATAACTTACAAATACATGCATCATATTAACCAAGATGAAGATTAATAAGGAACAAGAGAAATATGATTTCCAACTTCCTCTTTGAAAATCAGAAAACGTGAGACAACGTGAAAGGAAAAAGAAGATAGCCACGATCAAATCAAATTTTCCGAAAATATTTCCAAACCAAATTTCCTAGGGTATTCAAAACTGTAGAATAGAGTATTCTTCGTAGAGTAGACCAGAACAAGATTAGTAGATATGACGGTGGAAAGTACTTTCAACAACATGTAGAGCGAAGAATAAACTGTAGAGTATATATTCTAGTTTACCAAAGAGTAGATCAATAGATAAGTCGTAGAATTTTCAATCTATTAGTGGTGAAAATAATGAAAATTTAGAATATACATTCTGCAAACCGTAGATCAACTTTTTTAAACAAAATTTAAATTTTTTGTTTTTCAAAAAAATTGTTTAGAACGAATCATATAAGTCAATAAAAACTTGTTATTATTTAAACAATTTTTTAATATATTTTTCTTTCAATCAAAGGTTATTTTAGAAAAAAATTGGATAAAAGAAGGAAATGTGCATTAGGACAACATATCTAATTTTGGAGGGGTATTTTGGCTAATCTCCCTTTAAATAAAAACAAATAAGCACTTTACGTCAGTATTTATGTAATTAAAAAATGTATGAGAGTGTATGGAAATTGGTATATTGATATTCATATTAGGATTCACTTATGGGTTCTAAATTTCCTGGTTTATATTGGTTTTATGTAATTATGAGATGCAATTTTTTTTAAGAAGTTTGTTAGTGAGTATAAGAGTGTAACGAACTTTTCTTTAATGTAATTTTTAAGAGATGGTGGTGAAGCATGCATAAACCCTAACTAATATTAATTATTTTAATTGTTAACTTGTTTTATTTTTATGTGTATTTTGGATTTATGTTATGTATGGATTCATGTTGTATTTATGTGCCGAGTTTGATGATAATATTATACTAGACTTAAAACCATTCGGATAAAGTGGACCATTAAAAAAAATATAAATGTTGTTGTGCGGGTTTTGTTAAACCAATGTTATATGTGTTTTTTGGGACAACAAATAAATTATTCCTATAAAGTTGGATTTTTATTAAACAAATGAATGCTTCAAATAAATAGACAAATCATTCATTTATCCATATAAAAAATTATCTTTTCCCCACATTTTATAATTGAAAAATACTTGATTATTGTCAAATCCATTTGATTAAGGTCGTGACTGTTTGTAATTTTTAGAATAGTTTTTGGTTTTTGTATCTTTAAAAATTATTTTTTTTTTAATCAATATTTTTTAAAAGTTATTCCCTAGAGTTTAGAGAAACTAGTTTTTGAGAGTAACTATCTATTCCTACATAAAAACTAAAAACCATGTTTTGTTAGTTTTTTCTATAGTGTCAAATTGATTTTTTTTTCTTTGGCAACAAAATTGATATTAGATTTCAATAGTTTTTACACTACTTTTTTGAAAATTTTCAAACAAAATCAAAAACCCACTTTGTATGTTTATCGTAAAACCTTGTTTTTCACATTCAACATAAAGTTTACGTTCCAATCATCACAAGATCATAAAACTTAAGATTCAAAAACTAAGTCAAGACTTGACAGAGTATTAAAATAAGCATAAAATATATCATTTATTAAAATTTAAACATCTTTGAGCAATTAAATCCAAACACACCTCCAGACTTTGGATTCTTTAAAGTGTTTGCTCTACAGACCTTTTTTTGACCCTTCACAAGCTTCATCATAGAAGTAAACATTACACGGAAAACTTTCGAGCAATGTCTGTATATTACTCATCATTGTAGCCGAAAACAACAATGTCTACGGCATTTTAGAAAGACAGTTAAAGATCATTTGTAACTCGTCTTCCATATCAACATCAAGAAGGCTATCAGTTTCATCAAGAACTAAGATCTTTCACCAAAAACAAAGTTGATCTTTCACCAAAAACAAAGTTAGATAAGCAGACGAATAATAGATGTTTCATTAATTTGATTAAAAGACTCTTACCAGAGTACTAGAGATAAGTGAAGGATTCTCAGGAGCATCTTGGAGAAAAGCTATGATTGCACTATGAATTACAATAATAATATGAAGTTTTGTAGCTAAGACTAACTATAATATTTTAATAATTCCAATTTCGTGAACCAACATTTTGAGTTACTAAATCAAAAACAATGTGTGAGAATAAAAAACATATAAAATGCATATAAGAATTCAAAAAAATTATAGAAAAACCTACAATTCAAGTAGGAAATTGTTTTAATACCATATTTTTAAATGAAATTGAGAAGTTTCATTGCATACTTGAATCACACTGATTCAATTTGCTTCTTAAAACTTGAAGCTAAAATTCATGTACAATTTCATGTGTACAAACTTCGTACATGATAAGAAGATAACTGATTATCTTTTGGCCTTATTTATTCGAGAGAAGATAACTTCAAAACCACAAAATCATATATATATATATATATATATATTAGTTTAATAAACGCTCACATGTGTATTTGCTTCCAATTTAACAACCACGACATTTATGTTATTTTTTATTGAGAAGAAGAAAGAAGAAATCTATTGATTTCATAGTTGGCTATTTCGCGAGCAGTAAGTGTTTGGTTTCTTTATGTACAACATGAAGAACACTAAACCTATGACTACTCTACCTTCAAATGTTTCTCGCAAAGCCTCCTCGGCCATAGTTGGTCTTCTTCAAATGGTCTTCTTCAAATTCACATCTTTGTCGCTAGAGTTATTGAAGATGGTGTCTCCATCACCTACAACGAGCTTTCTCTTCAGCCTTGTGTGAAGAACCAAAATCCAGTTTTGGTGTGTGGATCCTTCACCCGTGTATCAAGTCTTTCACTTCTTCGGAAATGTTTAAGTAAATATTTTATTGTTTTCAAATTTATAAATGGTAAAAGCATCAGTCCCTTCCCTTCGCCGAAAGTTCTTAGAGTTTTAATTTCTCATTTTTTCATAAATATAAAAGCATCAGTTCTTTATATATAAACCCTTCCGCCGAAAGTTCTAGGCTTTTCATTTTCTCATTTTCTCCTCTCTTCACCCATGGACCCATCTTTGACGGATCCTCTCCTCACACACTCGAGCGATGACTCTCAACATCCGGCCAGCAGCTCTTAAGTTCCTCCTCCACCAACATTATCCTCACAACTCACCAACTAAATGCTTCTAAGTCTATTATACTATATTCATTCTCCATATAACATGATTTTAACACAAATCCAGAACATAATATATAACATAAATCTGAACATAACATAAATCCAAAATACAGAAATAACATGTAGAACACACACAAGAAATTCAACAATTCAAATAATGTTCATCCATAGTTTTACCATAGTTTTTCCTATCCTAAATTTATTTTGTTTTACAGTAAAAAAATAATTGTTGATGTGTTTCAATTGTTGTTTCTTATATGTTCGTATTTATGTTGATGACTTTTTGTTCATAACTATGTTCGTAATTATGTTGATACATTATGTATAGAGTTTATGTTATGTTCAAGATGTTCGTAATTGAGTTTATGTCAGATTGGTGAGATATGTTCGTATTTATGTTGTTGACTTGGATGGTTTATGGGAAGAGGAAATAGTATAATGGAATTATACGTATTCGATTGGTGCAATCCCTAAAATCACAAAACTTACAATTTGGGAGAAAAAACGGAGAAGATAATGTCAACTATGAACCACCAGAACTTATACAAGGTATGCAGCATATTGGACTACACTTCATGAATATAGAAGAACCCTAAAAGCTCGTAAGACTGAAAAAAGAAGAAGATATGATGTCTGACTCAAGTCTTGAGAGTGATGCAAGGTCAAAAGACCCCAAGGTTGTAAAGTTTAGGAAGGATACTTACAAAAAAGCTGTTGATTTTGTTGCACTACTTGATGATCAAGTGATAGATTTCATCAGGAGTAAGGTAAGTTATCATAATCTTAGTATATACAAATTGATTTTAGGGGTTTACATGTTTTTGTTTCTTTAATGTAATGTAGCTGGTGACCAGTTCTGAAATGAGAGTTGGTATTAGACATTTAGGAAAATGTATCAATATTCTTGTAAGAGCTTTGAATGATTTTAGTGGGGAACCAATCCTCCAAAATATACCGACAGTTCGTCCGATTGCCCGAGATTCTGAAGATTTTTCTGACGACGAATTTCTTTCAAATGCAAAAACTATTTTCAAATTTTTCAAAAGGGTTTTAAAGAAGTTTATGGCTATTTTTCGTCAATGCACTAATAATGGTGATGAAAAGGCTTCGAATGCTCTCACCATCATGGATAATGCTTTAGATGATATTAAAGCTCTCATTGACCAACTTTTAAATGATATTTACGCTTGTGAAGAAATGTCAAACATATCAGACATGTCAGAAGGGCAAAAGCGACAACAGTGGCATCAGCGGTGTTTACGGACGTGGTGTTTGTGGAGGAGGAATCCGAGGAGGAGGAAGATGGTGATGGGGAAGATGAAGGTAAGGATAAAGATAAAGATAAAGATAAAGGAGACAAACATGAAGATGAAATGTTGGGAGTAAGACATGATAAAACTCTTATTTTCATTGTTGATGTGTTTCAATTTTTGTTTCTGGTATGGTCGTATTTATGTTGTTGACTTGTTCGTAATTATGTTGATACATTATGTTCTGAGGTTATGTTATGATGAAGATGTTCGTAATTGAGTTTATGTCAGATTGGTGAGTTATGTTTGTATTTATGTTGTTGACTTAGATGTTTTATGGGAAGGGAAAAATATAATGGACTTAGACTAATTCAATTGGTGAAATCCCTAAAATCACAAAACTTACAATTTGGGAGAATAAACGGAGACAATGTCAACTGTGAACCACCATAAATTATCCTAGGTATGCAGCGTATTGGGCCATGAAATTGGGCTTTACATTTGTTTTTAATCTTTTTAATTGAGGAATTAATACTAAACTACATGTAGATGAAACCCTTGCGTAGCGTGCAATTCTTGTGCAAAAACTTTCAATCATTAACATATAGTCACATGGTATCATAGTAAATAACTCACTAAGATATAACTTTGTATACTCATCATAATTCTCTTTATTTGAGACATTCATTTAATAGAAAATCAAACTTTATAGAAATAGTTAAGTTGTCTTTTATTTATATATATATATATATATATTAGTTTAATAAAGTCTCACAAATGCATATACTTCCAATTTAACAACAACAACATTTATACTATTAGTCAACCGTATCCTAATCATTTAGTAACAGATTATAAAACATAAAACATGATTTCACATAAATTCATAACATAATATAACATAAATACGAAGATGACATAAATCCATAAATTTATAACATAATATAATATAAATAAGAATATAACATAAATTGAAAAATACACAGACAACAAGTGGAACACACAGTTAAAATAAGGTTCATGCATGTTTTACCATGGTTTACTACTGACACTTTCATCTTCCTCTACATCTCCATCCTCCTCTTCATCTTCATCTTTCTCTTCCTCATCCGCCGCTTATGTCGCTTCTTTTTCTTCATTATAAGCGTAACCCTCATACAAAACTCGATGAGTGAGAGTTTAATTATACAATGTGCAATTAAGAAGGTCAAGACTCATAAGAATGGCTTCGCACACAATTTGCATCAAAGTAAAATCAAATATGAAAAAAAAGAATAACGGAAATAGTTCTTTGGTGAAGAAGGTTTATCTACGGAAAGCATTATCATTTTCAGTTTTTCTTTTATATATATATATATATATATATATATATATATATATGCTTATGTAATAATATATGTTTGAAGATCTGTATACTAACTTTGTATTAAATAAACCAAATATAAATCAGCCCAATAGTTACAACAACAAATTTATTTGACAAAATTTTATGTTCAAAAGATGTAACTCCAGATCTATTAGAGAAACAACCTCTTTTATCAAATTTAGAGAAAGAACCCAAAAACTTTTAGGGTATAAATTCATAGTATCAACGACAAAAAAATAAACCAAGTCTAAATCGGCCTAATATTTATGTCCATAAGACAAAATCATATGCCCAACAGATATAAACCTAAATTCACTTATGTAGAACCTCTAAATGGTTGCTGCTACATATGTAAATAGATCTATTAGCAAAATGCACCAGATTACCGAAATTATGTCAACTGAAGCTACTAGGGCGCAAAATCATTGCTGGAACCAACTATAAAAGAAAAAAATTTGGTGAGGAGAGTGATTTAAGTGGTAGAAAATTGGAATACTACTACACCTTTGAAGATGTGAGCTACATAAGAGAATATTCTAGACCCTCTAGTGAAGTTGACGTAGCCACATATCAGGCTTTTGATATAGCCAAATGAAACATTGGTCTAAAGATCCATATTTTATAAATTCATCATTATATTTTATAAGCCGAAAACTTAAGATTATATATATATATGTCTGTTTTTACAACAAAAAAAAATTATGACCCATATAACAAATAGATAAAATATTGACCTTAATTTTTCAATTTTGTTTTAGGCCATCCACATTGGTGGGACTAAAAATAGAGTCCTTAGATTAAAATAATAATATAATTGTTAAGGACTTTTGTTAAGGACTTTTGGTTGAAAGTTG
>OVBE01013408.1:0-12732 GCA_900406425.1 Iberis pinnata
GGTCATTTTTATCCCTTAACCAGTCCCTTAGCCAAATGAGTTCATTGAACGTACATGGTTTGATTCACAGTTCCTTTCTAAATGAATGTTAAAGGAGTAAATGAATATGAATGCATTGTGGAAGTTGTAATTGGTCTGTGATAAGCTGTGATGTGTATGGCTAAAGTTTTTAAGTAGGATGAGCTTAGGATTGCATTCTAGAACCGATAACTTGGACATTGATACTACCTGTGTTAGCAACATATTTTGGTTCTGAGTTCCCACTTTCAAACTTCTCTTTCAGACTTCTGAATTACTTGCTTGAGGGCAAGCAAGGATTTAGTTTGGGGGAGTTGATGTCTCTGCATTTTAGTAGTTTTTAGAAGCCGTTTACTGTTATTTTAAGATCATTTAGATGTAAACATGTTGCATTTATAGGAATTTACTAGTAAGATTGCATCTTCATGAAATTATGCATTAGCACTTGCATACATATGCATTTTGGAGATTTTTCAGGGCTTTCAGGAGTTTCCAGAACGTTAAGGTAAATTTGGAGAAGGAAAGGAAAATGCACGGAATAGAATCAACTCAATGTTATCTCAAGTCGGATTTGACCAAAACTTACGCATCGACCTTCTGGCTCGAGCCAACCTCATCTTCACATCGAGCCACTTTTCCACCACATCGAGCCATGTCTTCACGTCATCGAGCCACCCCTTTACGTCGAGCCAACTTACTCCTTTATGTCGAGCCAATGTTTCCTTTACATCGAGCCACTCAACTTCATTACGTCGATCCATACTTCCTTCTTTACATCGAGCCAACAACTTCATCTCATCGAGTCGCAACAACCTCTTTACATCGAGCCACTCCAACTACATTACATCGAGCCAACAACCTCATTACATCATGCCAACATCCTCTTTACATCGAGCCAACTCTTTATGATCGAGCCAATGTCCTCCTCTTCATCGAGCCACTCTTCTTCGTTACGTCGAGCCATTTCTTTATGCCTCGACCACTCCTTTGTTTTCATCGAGCCATGCCGTGACTCGACCGAGCCACCACCTCCAACATCTCGAGCCAACACGTCGAGCCAGCATCACATCGATCACTTGAGCATTTTCACCTGGAACGAGCATTTCACCAACTCGATCAAAGGAAGTTTCAGAATATTCCTCCACAAACCAGATTTAAAGATCAAGGCTAATAATTACATTTATCTTTTAGCATTTTTAGGGTTTTTTCTGAAACAGTATATAAACCCCAAAAACACCTCTTTTTAGGGTTAAGCTTTATTTTTGCCATTTTAGGTTTGAGTCTTAGGTTTATTTTNGTTCTTGATGATGTTCTTCATGTTGAAACTCTGATTTCTTATAAAAATCTTGTTTAGCCTTTGATTTCTTCACTTTATTGTTTAGTTTAAGGTTGTTATCCATCTTGTGCATGCTGATCTTCTGATTTCCATCTTTAATCACGTTTTTACCTTGATCATAATTTCTGGGTTTTGAGTTTTGTTCATCATTTTACTCTGTTTTTCTGGATTTTGTGTTATGTTTCAGCATATACTATGTTTTTCTAGGTTGAAGTTCTTTGTGTTCATCATCTTCATCATCTGCATCTTAGGGTTTTAGCTTTGTTCATCAAGCTTTATGCATAGTGTTTTTGCTGTTCTTCACGCGTTGACTTTTGATCTTAATGTCTTCCTTAGTATTTTTCGTTTTCGTGTTTTCCTGTTTTCATTCCCACCATGAGTAGTGAGTAGTTCCTTTAGGTTCCTGAGGATGTGGTAGTCTGGTGTTGAATTCATGTTTTCCCCTTTATGCCTAAGTTGATTGCTGTTAGTTTCCTTTCTGTTTCACCGTACTTCATGCTGATTTCCATCTGATCAACTGAAATCTGAACTTGGGCATTTCCGCACTCAAAAGGTGTATGATGAAATGCCTGAACGTCGTTATTTCAGAGATTTTCATATCCTAGCCTAAGAGATTAGATGTTTAGGGTGCTTATTGGCTTTAGTAGATTGGTTGCTCATGCCTTCTTAGTAGTGTACCATTAACAAGAGTTAGGTCTGGTGATTGCTTTGCTTGAAATCATTTATCAAGAGATTGAGCTTGGTTGCTTATGATTCTGTTGTCTAGGGTATAGCTCATTGATTGAGGTATGTTAGGCGTTTAGGAGAATTCGGAAGGATCACCAGTCAATAACCTCTGTCCTCAGGAACTGTCCCCCTTTGATTGCATTTTACCCTCATTTTATTCCCTGTTTTTACATAACTTGCTGTCTTCCTTAGTTTTCTTTTATGCATGTCATCTTTCATGTCCTATTTATTTTATGCATATTTGGTTGTTTAGGAATTGTTAATAAAACCCATTCTTCTTGTTTGGCTTGAATTAGTAGAATCCATATGCATCTAGAGTGGTTAATGTCTGCACCCATTTGGATTGACACATATTATTACTACAACGACATAATAGTATAATAGGAATTGACACGTAAAAATCCTACTATCACATATACGACCTAGCCGATTGTGTTCATAGTTAGAAAATAAGACCGGTTTGGGAATGCCATAGCACACACAAAGCTGGAGTTAGTTTTTTGGACACGTGTTTCAAAGATATAGCCTAAAGAGAATTTAGTTTCCGTAATCTACTTGTTGACTGCATTTTGTTTGGTTGATTTGTTGAAGCCTCGCACGTTCGAAGAGAACACAGACATTAGAGCTTTTTATGCACGGCACGCCGACCTTTCTGAGTAGATACAATCGTATCTTTCCTTGTTAGTGTTGATGTGCCTTCAAGCATTTTAATGGTGGGTTTAGATTGCTGTGAAGATTGCCTCTTAGCAATGTCCAAAGTTGTATTAGCATCCACCTTCGAAGTGTCAGTATTCTCAGGTAGAGCAGAATGACCAGGTTTAATTTCTCCATCTTCTAATGTCAGATCAGTAACCACGAATGTAGAATCATCTGTCTCAGTTACATCTTGTATGAGAACAGAGAACCGAGAAGGTGACACTGCGGATTCACTATGAGTAACTAGACCTGAAGTACCATCCATGTTATGGGAGCTACGTGAGGGAGAAACATTAGTCCACTATTCAGAAACAACTGTATTCACCTGTGGAGACGCATCAATAACAGGAGCAGAGTTAATATCAGTAGTTGTAGAAGGTATTAATTGAGAATCTGCTGTTGTTTCCAACACTACGTGAGAATCTACATTCGAAGGTTGCACCAGAGGAGTAACAAACTGCAGCAGATATAGAAGTTTGTATAGGAGGTATGACCAAGTCAACAACAAATATATTAGATTGCACAAGAGGGTTAATCGAGTCTGCAGCATTTGCAGAGGACAAAGATTGAAGGCAGGTGGTGTTAAGGTGACCCCATTTAGAACATTTGGTGCATTTAGGAGGTAACCAGGGGAATGATACCTCAATCTCTGCATTAAATCCTTTCTTATTATCAAGATGAATCTTATTTGTTAGTGGCTTGGTAAGATCCGTATGAATGAAAATGCGAGATTTATCAAAGCTATTACAAGCCAGTGTAGAGGGATGTAAATTTTTGGGATCTCCAACTGCACTACCCATCCATTGAACCCCTTCAATTGAGAGTAGTTGAGAAGGCACATTATGGAAATCTACCCACAGGGGAATAGATTGAAGCTTTAGTTGAGAATTTAGAATAGTTGGAGACCATTATGAAACTACCAAGGGAACCTCAACGATACTCCAAACACCCCGATTAATAATTTTGCGACGGATAGATGGGTCCGTGATTCGAAATTTGTAGGTTGTAGTGTTTTTGACGTGAACATCAATCTTGATAGCCTTATTACCAAAATTCCAGATTTTGTTGACAATGACATGGACTTTAGCTACATGAGGAGCATTCCCGAAAAAATTCCCAATGAGAAAGGGCTTCCATAGATGATCAGAAGCTTCAGGGATGGAGTCTGGAAGGTCGAGGGATATTGCACCATCAATTACGTTGAAAAAGAGATCTTGTTTGCGGAGAAAGCCAGAGGAAGAGGAAGCAATAGAAGACCAGAATTGCTTTAGTGGAATAGACGGAGGGGGTTGAGAGGATCCAAGTGGTGGATCCAGAGGACCGTCCATCATGACCGCTGGCAGAAGAAACCTTGGAGAAGGGGAAACAGGAGAAGCCCTAGAGTCGCCCTAAAATCGCCTTTCCTTTTTTAGCTTTTAAATTTCTCAATTTGTCAACTTATATTTCATTAACAAAATTGTTACATCCATGATATTACACATTGAGTACAAAATATTCTAGCTTGTTTTTCCAGATTATCTGCAAAAATATTCATAGAACGTTTTACATACTTAAAGTGGACAGATTCCAAAAAAGAAATTATGTAGCAGGTGTCTTTGGGGATTGGTCCAATGTGCTTAACCTGTAGATTTCATTAGGTATTTGTAACAGAGGCTTGTTGGAGCAGAGAATATAGATATTGGTTGTCTCCATGTATAATAACATTTTTGTAGCCCAATCTTGCCATATGTTTGAGCGTTACCTTTATAGCTAGTGCTTTTGCTGCTAGTGGTTAGAGTATTGATGGCATGGATATTGATCTTTGTAACAGAGGTTGGCCATTCTTTGTATATGTGCTCCAGCCTATGGCCTACACATTGGTCTACAACAATCTATGAAGCATCTGCAAAACAAATTAGTACTTGTGATCTATTATTAAGTATCATATTCACATTTAAATTGGCATTTGTATATGTTTGTTGATCATTTGGAGAAGGTCTGGTTTGGGTATATATAGAGGGATATGGTTTGTAATTAGCTTTTATCCAGCTATTCAGTTTTATAATTGAATTATTAATAATATTTGGTATTTGAGGTTTTGTATAATTAAAGAGTAGTGCATTTCGCAATTTCCAAATATGCCAACTTAGGAAGAAAGGTAGGTGATAATTGTTGCTATCATGTGTATAGTTTAGTGTTTTAAGATAGGTTATGTTTTCTACGATAGTTGAGTATGGGAATGATGTGTCTAATGACAAATGAGGTTAATTGCCAAATTTCTTTGGCTATCCTATATTCGAATAAGAGATGATTAAGTGTTTTTTCGTCTTCTCCACATAAAATATATGTAGGATCTAATTTAACCCCTTTATGCCTGAGAGTTGTGTCTACGGGTAAGCAATTATGTATAGCTTTCCACCAAAAAAATTAAGTTTTGGAGGTATAGTCAATTTTCGGGTTTGATTATATAATGGTGAGAGAGTGGTTGTGTTTGCATTTTTAAGTCTTTTTAGTAGGTTATATCATATTTTAATTGTGTATTGTCTTGTAGGTGTGTAAAGCCATTCTGATGTGTCTTGTAGTTGATGTGAGCTTAATGGTTGACTGATTATTACATGGATATATTCAGGTGCTATTAGGGAAGCTATTTTTGTTTGATGCCACGTATATGTATCTTGGTTAATATGTTCTTTTACTAGAAGATTTGGGTAAGGTAAGTTATATTTTGGTTTAGGTGGGTCTGTTGGTAGCCATTGGTCTGTAAATATTTTGATGTTAGTGTCGGTCCCATTGACCATTTTAATCTTTGTTTGATTAATTGTATGCTTTGTTGTATGCTCTTCCAAGCTTTACTTGATCTATTTCCTGCTAATGAGTCAAGAATGAAGGCTTTTGGAAAGCATTTAGCTTTGTATACACGTGCTAGGAGTCATTGGGGTTGGGGTTGGGGTTGAGTAAGGATTCTCTAACATTGTTTGGCTAATAAAGCTATATTGAAAGTGTGTAGATCTCTAATACCAAGACCTCCTTCCGTTTTAGATTTTGTAATGGTGTTCCAGGAGATCCAAGGAATTTTATGAAAGTCTGTTTTATTTGACCAGAGAAATTGTCTAATTGCTTGTGTGAGAGTGTGTATAGTTTTCTTTGGGAGAAGGAAACATGACATAGTATATGTAGGTAAGGTTGTTACTACAAATTTAATGATGATTTTTTTTCCTGCTAGACTGAGCATTTTATTGGTCCGGTTATCTAGTTTTTTTTTGTTTAACTTGCAAATAATTGAAGGTTTGGGTTTGATTATAAGGGATATTATCAGGCCAGCCAAGGTACTTGCCACTACCTCCTATTTTAGTGATTCCTATTAGTTTAAGTATTATATTTATGGTTGATTGTGGCGTGTTTTTACTAGATTTGGCAAATTTTACATATTGGCCTGATAGTTTTCCATAGGTATCTAATAACTCAAGTAAAGTTTTACATTCTACTTCAGTTGCTTCCCTGAAGATTATAGAATCATCAACAAAGAACAAGTGAGAAATGGATGGTCCTGTTTGTGCTGATTTATAACCATGAATTTGTTTTTGGTTTATAAGATTTTGGAGATATAGAGATAAACCTTCAGTATAAAGGATATAAATGTATGGGGATAAGGGATCTCCTTGCCTTATACCTCTCTCGGGTTGAATATGTCCAACTTGTATGCCATTAACTAAAATAAAGTAAGTTGGAGTTGTGATACATGTCATTATCCATTTGCACAAAATTTTAGAGAATCCTAGAGATTTTCCATGCAATGGATATAAGACTATTTTTGTTTGTCAAAGGCTTTAGTTATATCTAATTTCATAGCCATGTATTTATTTTTGCGCTTACGGGTGTTCATAGAATGAAGTAGTTCATGAGTGATGAGTACATTATCTGTGATTTTTCTATTTGGTAGGAAATGTTATTGATTTTCAGAAAGGATATGTGGTAAACATGTTTTCAGACGATTTTCTTACACTTTTAGGAGTATTTTGTATATGACATTGCAAAGGGAAATGGGTCTAAATCTTTTACTAATTGAGGGTTTTCTATTTTTGGAATGAGGCAAATGTGTGTTCGAGTTGATGTTAGAGTCAAGGTATGAATGTTGCAAGAAATAATTGATGCAACTAAAAATATCATCTTGAAGAATGTGCCAATAGTGTTGTAAAAGCCTGCATTTAGACCATCAGGTCCAAGAGATTTATTTGGTTCCATTTGTTTTAAAGCTAATGAAATTTTTTCTTTAGTTACTGGTTTGGTAAGTTGTTGATTCATGAGAGGTGTTACTTTTGAAGGAATTGTCCCAAGTGATTGGTAGTCTAAATTTGTGTTATGATGTTCAGATTTATTTAATTATTAAAAGTATGTTTCAATTAGGTGATGAATAGATTTGTCTGTATGATATTTACGGTCTTTTTTATCTTGAAGAAAGAGGATTCGGTTAAATGTATTCTTTGTTGGTTTTTAGTTTGAAAATATTTTGTGGTTTTATTATCTCCTACTTTCATCCAATGGATACGACTCTTTGTTTTTCAATACTCTTCTTCTAGAGTATATGTTTCTTAGAGTTGTGTTTTTAATTTGGTGAGATAAGTGTAATCAAAGTGAATTCGGGGAATTCATCCTCCCATTTGATTGAGATGAGCCAAATAACATTTGTTTACTTGTGGCAGTTTAATCTTCAATTGGAAGCTGATCAGTCTTTCTCTCATTTCCTCTTTCTAATTGTGGTGTGGTGAAATCATTTGGATTGGAGTTAGGGTTGGGATTGATTAGGGGTATATAGTCTTTATTAGTTATATCTATAGTCTTGATTAGGTATACCTGCAATATTTGTTGAGAACATTGCATCTGACATATTAGTTGTGCATCCTCTTGCTACAGATTGTTCTCCCCCATAGTCTCATCATCATGAAGGTTTGGGTTATAGGTTGGTTAGTGACAGGGAGGTCACTTTGTGGTTCTTGTATATTTGGTTGCATGTTTGAAGGACTGGGATTAGAAAGTTGAGGTAATCCAGGAGGTGGGTTTGGTAAAGGACAACTGGTGGCATCATGAAATAGTAAGCCACATCTAAAGTAAAGTTTTCTAAGTTGTTCATATTCAAAGCGTATTAAGGTTGGTGGTTTTAGGTGGTCAAAGTTAACCTTATCCAGTGACCTGGGTTTTAACCGGCAAGAGGCGAGCCTAGGCAATCAACCAATCCACCTTTGCCTCTTGCCTAAGCGATCGCCTAAGCTCGCCTCCGAGTGTCGATGTGAAATATTAACCAAAGAAAAGATATAGAAGAAAAAATTTCATAATAAAGCTTCACGTAATCACGTTTAAATCAAATTAACAAAGAAAATAAAAAACTGAGNAGTTTAAAAATCAAATAAAATAAGCAAGGAGTTTAGAAATCCATGGTATCATATCATTCTCCTCTTCATCAACATCACAAAACCTTGATTATCTTCATTTTCTCCACATTCAATATCTAGCTCTTCATCATCTTCATCAATCAATGTGATAGGAGTTGAACTTGATCTATGAGATGCTTTTGGAGCAGAGCTTGTAGTGGGAGCAATACCATTTTCTTTATTAAGTCTACTTGAAGATGCTCTAGTAGAGTAACTAGGATCATTAGCTCCACTAGCTTTGCTTACCATATTCCATGTTAGATCATCATCTTCAAATACAAGATCACCGCAATCATCATCAGAAGAATCGCCATCCATCCTCCCAACCAGCCATTCGTTTCTATCATCAATATCTTGTAGAAGAATGAGATCAATTGTATCTCTTCTCTTGTATCGACGATGTAAAGCACTATTGTATTTAACAAATATCATATCGTTTAACCGGTTTTGAGTCAATCTATTCATTTTTTTGGTATGAAGTTGTTAAAAGTAAAAATTAAAAATGACAACATGAGTACATGATCATAAAAAACATGCACTCTTTTATAAAATAAATTATTAATGTAAATTGTAAATAAAAATACTTACATACTCAAAAACTCCCCAGTTTCTTTCACAACCTGTAGCACTACAAGTGAGACTAAGAATCTTTATGGAAAATTTGTGAGAGTTGGAGTCGAAGCTACAAAACAAGACCACCATTCCGCTGTAAACATAAAAAAATTAGTAAAATAGCAAACTTGAGAGACATAAAGTTTAAAATCATTATCTGGTGATTTTTGCTTTCTTTGTCTCACTGCGAACAAACCACCAAAAAGTTCATCAGCGTTTTTAACACAGTCTAACTCTGAGAGTATCTTGTCTTGAGTCTCAATATCTGGAGATAGTATTTTAAAGCAATCATACAACCCTTTCACAACTTCTGCACAACTTACTTCATGAGGTCGATCATAGTGTATCTCCGGGTTCATATAAAATCCAGCAGCATGCAAAGGTTTATGGATTTGACATTTCCACCGCTTACCAATGATCTCGAATACCTCTTTGCATTTTTATTTTTTTGCTATGAAAATATTTTTCAATTGCCTCTTTAGCCGTGTCCATGACTTCATATATATAACCCATAGGTGGATTTTTCTCTCTGTTAACCAACCTAAGCACTTTAACAAGAGGCCTTGACACTTTAAATGCTAAAAAGATATTCATCCAGAAGCTGTTTTGCATAATATAAGGTCTCACTTGCTTCGCACCTGCTTCCTTTGCCCACTTGGAATCAACCCATTATGAAGAAGTAACCATACTTCTCAAATTCTTCTTTTGTTTGTAATATTGTGAAAGTGTAATGAAAGACGTAGCAAAACGAGTAACTGCTGGTCTATGCAGATTTCTTTGATTCGTAAACCTCCTCATCATGTTCACAATTGGGGTATGACCATAAATATATCCGTTCATGAACATGCACTTCTTTATTACAGCATTAACCAATGGAAGTTTTCCTATATCCTTAAGCATAAGATCAATGCAGTAGGCTGCACATGGAGTCCAATAAAGATAAGGTCTTTTGGCCATCAACAATTTTCCTACAATTATTTTGATAACAAAAAAAAACAATCCGAAAAAATATTAAATAATAGTGTAAAAGATCATATTCATACATTATAAAGGAGTATAAAACTTACCAGCTTTTATATAGTTCCAAGCATTATCCGTTATCAATTGGACAACATTTAATTCCCCAACTTCCTCAACCATATTATCCAACATATGGAATAACAAATTTGTATCTTTCACCGCTTCAGAAACATCCACAGATTTGATGAAAAAAAAACCTTTTGGAGAGTTAACAAGGAAGTTAACAATGTCCTTATGGGCAACCGAACACGCCAACCGTTAGTATATTGGAACAACCTTTAGATGACCACTCTTTCTTGTGTTCCAACATCTGATTTTGAACCTCATTGACTTTTTTCTTAGAAGATGATTTCTAAGCTCATGCATACTCGGTGGTGTGATTGGACAGATAGGGACAGATGGACAGATAGGGATTCACCTACTTTTCTCCAATCTATCTGCTTATGGGTACTAGTTGATTATCAAATAGAAGGGATAAACCGACAGATAATTTTTCATTAATTTTATCGTCGAATTTGCGATAGAAAAATAATAAGATATAATTATGTCGGTATTTTGTTAGTGTATATAAGTCTGTCGATCTATTTGTCAGTTATATTGCGACAAATATACGCCGTCATCGATATTCTGCGACATAATTTATTCCATCACAATATATCTGATTATCGACAGAATAATTCATCGCAAATTATCGACGGAATGTTTCGTCGATAATCCATTGGTAAATTTGTCTGTAGCAGATTGGCAAAGATTTTAAAAAAACCAACGAAAATATCCGACCGGGACAATCTATATTGCCACTACTGCTAGCAAGGTACTATGGGTTCCTTACTCTCTGAACTTGGTCTATCACACTCTTTTCCTCATATGATTTCAGATCCAACCTGGACTTAGAGTAACACTCTATAAACAATTCAGTATGGGTCTTATACCTAAATTCTCTCATAAAAACATGCTATTAATTGGGAAAAAAAAGAAGAAATTACAGTAAACGTGGGATCCAAATGAATAGAAAGATGTACAGGTCAATTTGATTTGCATATAAATTCGTTTTAGAGACATTTGACCTTTAAAAATTACAAATAGGGTTTCATTTATAGTAACATTTTCATTATGGGTTGATTTAAATTTTGAATAACTAGCTCTTTTTAATAACTAGTTTACATTAATAACTAGTTTACATTAATAACTAGTTTACATTGATTTAGATTTTTTTTAAACTATTTTTAAGAACCAAAGTATCTATAAATTAAACCGGTTTCCATACATTTGAGTTTAGTTTTTTAGTAATTGATCGGCAAAGTCAAAATTGGATTTAGAAACCAATTTGGTTCCGAATACCTTTATTGTTATCTATAAACAAAAGATTCGATTTTTTTTTCCTTACAAAATCGCTTATCTGCAAAATCGGTTGTTATCATATCTTTTCAGCAAATCGGTTGTTTTCAGCAATTAATTTTTTCTGGATTTTATATAAACCAAACCGGACTCACCCGGTTGACTCGAATTCCCAGCCTTGTACTGAACCATCTCTATATAAGAGATTGAAGGCAAAGAGTAAAACCCTAATCACGAACATTAATGACGAAGATGTTCGATCTTCCAACGGATTTGGTAGAGGAAGTTCTCTCGAGTTCCAATTACATCTCTGAGAGAAGTTCGTTTTACTTGCAAAAAATGGAACACTTTATCCAAAAACCAAAGCTTTACAAAGAAGCAAATCGGTCAAGCAGCAAAGAAGAAGCAAGCTAAGGAGTTTCATGCGATCATTGGGTTCGATTTTAGTGTTTATCTGACGAGCATCAATTTAGATAGAATTCAAAAAAATGACAATATTGATTCATCTATAATACATAAAACTGGTAAACTCATTAGCTTACTCGATGGAGGCATAGTCGTTGAATCTAAAGTCTTTCATTGCAGTGGTTTATTGTTATGCATCACCAGAGACATCTCTCGACTTGTTGTTTGGAACCCTTATAGTGGGCAAACAAGGTGGATCGAACCTGGAAACACTTACAACGTATACGACAGCTACGCTCTCGGATACGTGATGAAGAACAAATTAGGACATCCAACCCATAAAATTTTGAGATATTTGGATCGTTATGAATACAACAGGGACGATCAACAAGTTAGAATCCGCGAGTTGGAAATCTATAATTTTGAGTCTAACTCATGGAAGGCTCTGACTCTGAGCAATGAATTAGAATCTGTGAGTATTCCTTTTTATGAACGTGTCGTGTCTCTCAAGGGCAATATGTACATGCTTGCTCGAGAGATTCCACAAGATGAAGAAGATGTAGAAGAAGAGATTCCACAAGGTGAAGAAGAGATTCCACAAGGTGATCAAGAAGATAATGAAGAATTAGACGGAGAAGAAGATATTCGTTTCTTACTCTGTTTTGATTTTATAAAAGAGAGATTTGGACCGCGTCTGCTTCTGCATTTCAACCTAATACTATAATTCTATCTAGTGTTAGAGAAGAACAACTTGCAGTGTTATATAATAGACGTGATATTAGGTGGACCGGAATATGGATTAGCTATAAGATTGAGCCTAATTTTGTGTCGTGGAATGAGTTATTCTTATCAAAGTTGAACATGGGACCATTATGGTCTACACGTGCTAGTTTCTTTGTTGATGAAGAGCAGAAAGTCGCTGTGGTTTTCGATAATGGCGAAAGTGTTGCTAACCCAGTGCCAGACGCAGGTTACATCTTTGGAGAGAATGGATACAACAAACAAGTGGATTTTGGAGAATCTGCAAACAAATATAATTTTTCAAATGGGTGTTCTTATGTTCCAAGTTCAGTGCAAATCTAGCAAAACCAAAACGAAGCTGTGGTAACGCCATATTATTGTTCATATCAACCTTTGATTATATTGTTCTTATCAACCTTTGACTCTATTTCGATA
>OVBE01013409.1:0-12730 GCA_900406425.1 Iberis pinnata
TTTAAATCCAAATTAAATGTTTGATGACAGAATTAAAAAAATACATAACATAACATTAAGTTAAATACATAACACCAATATTACTCTTATAACATAATATAACAAAAATGAAATTTCCAAATATAAATATAAAAGTATAAATTCCATAACTTTATTAAATAATAATTTAAGATATACAAAATTTTTTTAATAATTTTGCCCAGCGCATCGCGCAGGTGAGTACCTAGTTTTTGCTTAATTTGCACTAACGGAAAAAGTTGATATTTTTTGTTGTAAATTTTAATGTAAAACTATTATTGCCAACAAAAAAAACTATACAAGAATGAGTTTAATTAGATTCGATCTTTTAAATAGATTAAACAGAAGCAAGAGCAAAAAAATTACTAAATAAACCTCAAACTTTAATACCTATGAAATTCCCTATCGCCTAGCGTTTTATTATATTGGTTTACATTCGCTTTTAATCATTCGTTTTACTTTTCAATCGTTTCAAAAACATTCTCTCTTTTATCTTGTCTTAGCTAGAATCGATTTTAAACCGAGAGTCGTACTGTCTGGTCTCTATGGGATCGACCCTAAACTATACTATAAGGATATGTTTTCTGCAGTGTATTTTAGGATTTAAAACCTGAGCCTATTAAATTTTTGGCGCCGTTGTCGTGGATCAATACAGTGATTTTTAAGTTTTTCTTAGAATCTAGTCTAAGATTTTTATTTTATGTACTAATTTTGTTCTTTCTGCTTGTTTTTGTTTTGAAGGTGCATGACGAGGAGATCTGACAAATCACTTGAACTGTTCATACTCACGAACGAAGAACTTGCATGATTAGAACGCTCGAACCGGAAGTCTAGAAGAAGCGCTAGTTCATCCTAACCCATGGCTTATAATGTAATTCAGAACCCGATCATTCCCTTAGTTCAGAATGCCCAAACCCTCCAAGATTAGAGCAGATAGGATAGTTTGTGCTAGATCAACAAGGAGGTAATGACAATCAAGTGCCGCCATTAAATCTCGAAAGAGATGCAAACCGAAAGCTGAAAATGCCAATATGGGCGTTGAGAATGGCAAACAAGTCCCACCTCGACTGAACCAAATCGCCCACTCCCTCAAAACAAGGTACTTGTTGGCGATTTCAACAACCCTGAAGCCTTCCTAGTCAATAGGAATGCCCTCCACAGCCTCAAAGAAAGGACTACCAGTTCCCGTTTCATCAGATCCAGTTGCTACGACAAAACTAATGATTTTAGTATATATTTTCAACAAAATAAAAATTATACCAAAATTTATTACTTTTGTACTCTATAAATAGACACTTATTTCATTTTATTTAGACATAGAAAAAACAAATTTCTATTATCCTTTAGTTAAATAATTCTCTTAATTTTTAAATATTGTTTTCCAATCTTGTGTACACAATGTTAATCCACTTGAACAATATTGATGCATTTTGTGAACGGTGTCATGATTATTGTATACATCTAATAATTAGCATCATGTACACGACAATGTATACAGAATGTTTGATCATTATGTACACAAACCGCATGATCACTGTATACACATATTGCATAATCATTATGTACAAAAATTGCATGATCATCGTATATACTGACTGCATGATCATTTTGTACATAGATTGCTTGATCATTGTGTACACATACTGCATGATCATTGTGTATACAAACTGCATGATCATTGTGTACACAGACTGCATGATCATTTTGCACACTGACTGCATGATCATTGTGTACACATATTGCGTAATTATCGTATACACAATCTGCATGTTCATTGTGTACACAGACTATGTGATCATTGAGTACAGTGCATGAACATTGTGTACTCGTGTATATAAGAATCGTGTAAAAACCTCGTTACACAGTCTGCATAGTGTACACGACATTGTACACATATTACATCATCGTGTAAACACCATCTTACACAATTTACATGATTATTGTGTACACCATGTTGTACAGAGACTACTTTTTTGTATACATCCTGCATGATTATTGTACGATTTTATACATTGAATCTATGATCATTGTATACATTATATAACTAGCATTGTGTACACTACTAACGTATACACATGTTGGACAATTGTTTTGTTTTTGTTATGTCCAGATAAAACAAAACCAAAGTTTATTTATAGAATACAAACATTATAGATTTTGGTATAGTTTAATTTTTTAGGATATATATTTCTATCAAATAATTTGTCTTAAAGATTGATGGTAAAAAATATTATTTATCTATTCATGAAAAAATGACAAATAAAATAGAATCTTACGAAGTGGTGGATTCATACACTACTTTTAATTAAATGAGCACGACTTCTCTGTTATCTTCATCTAAAAGGCATAATAGTCATTAATTTATCTAAAATAATAAAAGTGCACTAATAATAAAAATGCATTAAAATGTAAATACTTTTAAGAAAATGCATTCTGTTGTAATTTATTGTAATATCTATCCTAATGTATGTTTTAGTCGCTCGGGTCTTCAGAGTTAGATTTTATGGATATGTTTTTTTCGCTAGTTCCTTAGTGTTAAGTTTGGCTTTTTTTCTTTCTTGACCTGATTCGTTTGGCCTTTAACTCTGGAGTATTCTTTTTCACCCGGCTTTCGAACTTCTTGTATGTTTTTTTTTCTTTTATATTATGGTTTTTGTTGTTTTCATTGATTCACTAGACGGAATTAAAAAATCATATTTATCCTAATGTACATTTCTCGTGAACGCAACGCGATTTACGATTAAACTCGTTTAAACGCTTCCACTAGAGTATGAGTGCGAAAAATAAGGCGAAAAGTCATCTCTCTCTTTCCGTTATCGGTTATCTTCTCCGATCAACGGTTTTCTGTCTGTTACTAACAGTTTCTTCAGAGATTATTGAAACTAACTCTTGACATAACTGTTCTACGGTTATCGATGTTTCACTATATAATCTATGCGTTTATCTTCAAGATCGAAGTGTTGCATTCTGTTTTTTCCAAAATATCCAATGGAAGACAAAATGCGTAAACAATTACAAGAAATTGATCTAGGAATTGATGATCCAGTTGTGCAAATACCCCTTTTCTCTCTGTCTCGAGGCTGTCTCCGAGACACAATTTAGCCTAATATGTAGGCCGGTGAATCCACGGAAACAGAATATTTGTGCGATGATGATGACTCTTCCTCGCATGTGGGGTATGATTCAGGATAACACGGGGCGGATTATCGACGGTAATAAAATCCAGTTCTTATTTAATTCAGAAGACACAATGATCTCTATGTTAAAAAGAGGACCATGGTCCTTTAATGAGTGGATGTGCGTTCTTCAACGCTGGAATCCAAATGTTAATGACGATGATTTGATGTATATCCCTTTCTGGCTTCAGATACGTGGTATCCCACTCCAGTATCTCACTCGCCAAATGGTCATTGAGATTGGAATGCAAATTGGCCAATTCATTGAGACAGATTTCCAAGGCGACGGCTCTGTCCACATTGACTATACGCGAGTTCGATTGCTATGGAATGTCAATCACCCATTGCGATTTCAGAGGATGTTCAACTTTGGTGATCAACCAGTGCTTCTCAAATTTTGCTATAAAAAGTTACGTGACTTATGTAACTCATGTGGTTCACTCCTACATGATGCCTTGGACTTTCTTTTTGTTGTGCATGCGCCATCGAACTCTTCTGATTCTCCTGATGATGATTCCTCTGGTGATGATAATGATGATGGTCCTTCACATGATTCGCCATCTACTGCTGATCCAGGAACCGATCCCTCTGGTGTCTCGGATAACCCTAGCCCTGATATGCCTCAATTCCCATCGGCCTCTTCAAAGAAACGTAAGGCTTCTGATGCCAATCCCCCTGCTCCTGTTTTGTTATGTGCATATTTAAAGCAGGCTATGTCGGTTGAGGACAACTATGCGAATACAATCAAGCGATTCATAACTCATGCGGAATCGATGGAGCTCCGAAACTGGTTCCTTATTCCTCAGATGATGGTAAGCACTTCCACTCAGGAACTAGAGGATTATGTTTCTCCTACACATCACACAGCAGGTTCGGTGGGCCGTAACCCACTAGCGGCTCCATGAATACAACATGTTGGAACTACCGGGGTTTATAAGAGTTCCCGGTAGTTCGACGCCTTAAAGGGATACTTGCCAAGTATACCCCGGACCTACTCTTCTTAATTGAGACAAAGAATAAAGATGATCGCATTCGTGATGTTTCAGCTCAATTAGGCTTTAATTTTGTAAGATGTGTTTCTCCTCATGGTATAGGAGGAGGTTTAGCTTTATTATGGAAAAAGAATGTTTCTGTTGTGTTTATGTATATGGATGATCGTGTAATGGATGTTCAAGTTAATAATAATGGCTTAATATTTTATTTTTTTTGCATTTACGGTCATCCAATTACAAATTTACTGCATCATTTATGGGAAAGATTGCAAAGAATAGCTACAACTAGATCAGGGCCTTGGCTTATTTTAGGAGATTTCAATGAGATGTTGAATCCTTCTGATAAAGTTGGTGGAAGAAGAAGACCGAATTACACCTTTACATCATTTCGTAATATGGTGGCTCACTGTCGTTTACAAGATTTGCCATCCAGAGGTAATAACTTAACCTAGTTTGGAAAAAGGAAGAAGGAGATAGTTCAATGTTGGTTGGATAGAGCTATTGTGAATGATCAATGGCGGGCAACTTATCCGGCAGTGTCTGTCGAGTTTTTGGAGAAGACAGGTTCAGATCACCGGCTTCTAATTGTTAAAATACGTAAAAATGTGGAAGTTGGTCGGTCTTTATTCTGTTTTGATAAGCGTCTGCTTTCGTGTGATGAGTTTAATGATTATTTTCATAATCTCTGGCAATCTGGTTCCTCACTGGGGATGAATTTATCCTTCCCTAATGTACTCAGTGACTTGCGAAAGGAGATTAGCTATTGGAAACATATGAATTTCTAGAATGCACAAATAAAAATTCAACAATTAACAGACTCTATAGATACAACATTGATATATCCTAATGCTTCTTCTGGCTACGTTTTTGACCTTTATCGCCAACTACACAAAGCTTATGTGGATGAAGAAGATTTTGGCGTTTAAAGAGTTGTGTTCAATGGTTATCTTAAGGATATCGAAACACTCGTTTCTTTCATGCCGTAACCAAGAATAAAGTGGCTCGTAATCATCTCATCTCCATCCAAGATTTCAATGGTAACATCATTTGTGGGAATCAAAAGTTTGGTAAGGAAGCAGCATTATTCTTTACAGATCTTTTCAAATGTGAGACTACTTTTGAAGTTTCATAACTTTTTATGGGTTTTACTCCTCGAGTTACGACTTCAGATAATGATCAACTGATATGGGAGGTTACGGAATCTGAAATTAGTGAAGCTATGTTTAACATTGGTGGTGATAAAGCACCAGGTCCGGACGGATTTCCGGCTTTGTTTTTTCAACACCATTGGCCCACTATTAAAGACTCGATTATAGCCATGGTCAAACAGTTCTTTCAAACAGGAATTATATCGCCTCAGTTAAGCCACACTAATATATGCTTAATCCTTAAATAAAAGGTTCCATTGCGGTTTACAGATTTCTTCCATATTAGCCTATATTCGGTGCTTTATAAGGTCATATCTAAGATTATGGTGGCTCATCTTAAACCTATCTTGCCAAGATTAATCGAACAAGAACAAGTTGCTTTTATCCCGGGTAGATACATTACGGAAAATGTGCTTATAGCGCATGAGATTTTCCATTCTTTGAAGACCAAATCGCATCTATCTAAGTCATTTATGGCTATAAAAACGGACATAAGTAAAGCATATGATAGATTAGAATGAAATTTCATTGAAGAAGTGCTTGATGCTCAAGGCTTTCACCCTCGTTAGACTGGTTCGATTATGAGTTGTATCACATATGTCACTTACTCTATCCTTAAAAATGGGAGTCCGTACGAACATATTATCCCGCATCGCGGGTTGCGACAGGGTGATCCATTGTCACCATATTTGTATATCTTATGAGCCAATGTGCTCAGCTTCCTCATAAAGCAAGCTGAGGCTGATGGGTTGATTACTGGTATCAAGTTGAGTCGCAGGGGACCTTCGATTACACATCTACTTTTTGCCGAAGATTCACTTTTCTTCTGTCGTTCAAATAGAGCTAACGCTACACAACTTAAAAAGATCTTTACTCAATATGAAGCACAGAAGATAAATTATCAGAAGTCGAGCATTAGTTTTGGTAAATTGGTCTTGAATTTTCAACAGTCTGCTATTCGCGACATTTTACAGATTCACACTACCGGAGGGGGAGGACGATACCTTGGTTTACCTGAATTAATTGGCATATGTAAAAATCAAGCTTGTAATGGAATAGTACAACGACTGCATCAAAGAATCCAAAGTTGGGAGACAGGATTTCTTAGCAAAGGTGGAAAGGAAACATTAATAAAGTTTGTAGCTAATGCTTTGCCAGTGTATAGTATGCACTGTTTTTTATTAATTAAGAGCACCTGTGATGATATAGATAAGGCCATTGCTAACTTCTGGTGGGGATCCTCGAAAACACAACGAAAGTTGCATTGGTTCTCATGGAAAAAGCTTAATATTTCCAAATTTCAGGGTGGTCTAGGTTTTAAAGAATTTAGTAGTTTCAATGAAGCTCTTATAGAAAATCAAGTCTGAAAATTGATTCATCGACCTCAAAGCTATGTCTTTCAGATACCTAAATCCAAATTTTTTCCAAATACTAATTTCTTGCAAGCTAGAAATCTGGCAACAACATCTTATTGTTGGCATTCTCTTACGAGGGGACGTGATTTATTAGCATCTTGTCTACGACATATTGTTGGCGATGGGAGTACTATACGTGCAGGTATAGATCCTTGGCTTCCAACGATCCCACCACGAGCTGCACGCTTCAAACCTGGCCAAAATCCATATACGAGTGTCTCTACTTTCATTAATATTGGCCAATATCGGTGGAATGTGTTCAAGTTAAACCAGATAATTCTTGCTGAAGATATCTCTTTGATTCAACATCTCTTTTTGTCTCCTTAAGTCACTACATATTCTTTGATTTGGGACTATTCACCAACTGGAGTGTATTCCCCAAAATCAGGATATCATATTGCTTTGTAATCTAAAGATGACATTATTGAGACGCCACCGCTAATCGTTTCCCTAATCTAACTAAGGGGTTGTGGAATTTGGTTTTACCGCCAAAGATTCACCATTTTCTCTATAGTTTACTTTCTGGATCTTTAGCAACAAAGGTTAACCTGGATCGACGTCGAATAAGAGTTGATTTATTATGTCCTCGCTGTTCTCTGTGTAATGAATCTTCACTACATCTCTTTTTTACATGTCCTTTTGCCAGAGCAGCTTGGCAATTATACAATGTTCCAAATGATGATATGTTACACAATGTTTTTACAATTACATCTATATTCCAAAAGATATTGTAGTATTCTAATATGGTATGTCTTACCGGGTTCCAACGAGTCTTGCCTTATTGTTTAATGTGGCGTTTATGAAAATCGCGTAATCAACTTGTATTTTCAGGGAAGATGCAGGATCTCCACACTATTAAGCAACTTACATATGGTGATGTCACTTAATTAATAAGTGATAATCAACAATTCTCTACCGACTACCAATTCTTACAACATGGGATAAGTCTTTCCACAGTGAAACACAAATGGATCCGGCCACCATCGGGTATGATTAAATGTAACTATGATGTGGCAATACCATTATCTTCGAATAGGATTGGATACGGTTGGATTCTCAGGGATGCAAATGGAGGTTTTCTTCATTTTGGTTTGTCATGCTCACAACAAAGAAGCACCATCGAAGAAAATGAGTTTGATAGTTTACTCTAGACTCTACAAATGAGTTGGTCGTTAGGCTATCGTGATATAATTTTTGAAGGTGATAATCGAGTAGTGAATGAAGTTATTGCTGGCCGATTGAACCATCTGAAGCTTTCTCCTTATCTCCAATCTTTAAGCCAATGCTACTCTTGCTATGGATCGTTGCAATTCAACTATCAGAATCGGCAGAGCAATACTTATGCAGACATATTAGCTAAACAAGTACTTCAAATACCAGGGTCTGATATGTTATATCATTCTTGTCCATTATTTTTAATGTCAACGTTTCACAACGATGTAAGCTTTCAATAATAAAAGTTATGATGTTTAAAAAAAAAGAGACTTGCAGTTTAAACGCGTTTTGGAAAGATGGAGAAACTTATTTGGGCCGGTTTTCGACAGCCCATTATATAAATCGATTATGGTCCACTATCTGTCATTGTCCACACGAAGCAGTCACCAAGAACCAAGTTTAGAGAGATTATTTTTCCCGAGAGAGAGAGAGAGAGAGATGAGGTTGTTCGATCCATGGCCAGTGTTTTTCAAGAGGGAGTGGAAACGTTGTTGGCCTTTTCTCACTGGATTCGCCGTTACCGGTGTTCTCATTACCAAGCTCACCTCTGGACTCACTGGTAAGTCCTTCAGATCTGAGCGATCTTGACCGAGCCAATCCTTAATTGATCAGTATTCCCGGAATCAGATCGGATGTATCGGATGATTTTTAATTAGGATTATGTATTGTATCTGGATGTTGATTGTTGGATCGATGGTTTGTGCGAACCCTAATTTATGCTGATTAATTTGCAGAGGAAGACGCAAAGAACTCCAAGTTTGTCCAACAACACAGGCGGTAAAATCTTACTCTCATTAGTATCCGATTTCAAATTGTACGAATTAAGGAATGATTTAGAAACTGAATACGATTATTCCTCAGCATCTGTTCCAATTTCTCTGAATTGCTTGTCATATTGCAATCCTCATTAATTTTGTATCGACTTAATGTCTTGAACAGTGATTAATGATTATCACAAATTGTGTAATGGTTTATTCTTTGCATCTGTTTCTCGAGAGACATTTTGATTCCTTAATGCCAATACAATAGATTAACTACAGGTGTTTGATTAGACTCGTTCTCTCAAACATGTTATTATAGGAGTCTCTTAATCTGAACCCTTTTGATGGATTGAGCATTTCACAGGATCTACAAACACTATAACCATTTCTTTCATGATTGTTTTGGAATTTCAGGTGATCTACTGACGTGAAAGGTAGATGTTGAGAAGGTGAATCCAACATCATGGAAACTACTGCGAGTGCTTCTGCTTTCAAAATCTGTTCTAATAACATGTAAGAGAGAATTCTAGATATTATCAAACTCTCTTCTCCTTTGCTCTGTGTTTTCACAGTTCTCAAATATTGCAAGTTTCTACTTTGTTGATCTTGAAATAGGTTTATTCGGTGAATTGATTCCAGTTTATATTGAATAGAATCAAATTAATATATATACGCAAACCTAATAAAGTGGAAACTTGGAACAAAGTCTGCAAATTAGCATATGTTTTGGGTCAACGCATAGATTACAGTAAAACTGAATTATGAGCCGTGCATGAGAGTCCACCATGTCTTTGAATCGAAATTAATACTAAGTTCAGTAATAAATAAATCGAAATTAATACTAAATGGACACTTTTCTATTAGCTAGGTCTGGGCATAATTTCCGAGACCCGAAATTTGATTCGGATTTGATCGAAAAAATCCGAACCATATCCGAACTGTAGAATTAAAATATCCTATTTGGGTTTTAATTTGTTGAGTTACGGGTATCCGAATCGGACCCAACCCGAACCCGAGAACCGGTGAGGTATCCGAAGAACCGAAATTGTTGTTTGGAGAGTCTGAGTTGTTTCACTTTGGAGAGTTTGAGCTTTATTTGAAATTGAAACTTATTTTGAATTGTTAAAGAATTGGACAATTGGTTTTGAGTTTTTTTTTTTTTTACAGATTTTAGTTTTAAAATTTTCGGGTATTATGAAAAAATTTCGGGTAATTTATGTAATTTCGGGTATTTTTATATTTTCGGGTCCATTCTGGTCCAATCGGGTCCGAAATACCCGAAAAAATTAGGACCCGGAAATTTTTGGGTTTTCTGCGGTTCTGAGATTCTGGACCCGAACCGACCCGGACCCATCTAAATCCGACCATGTTCCGACCCGAAAACCATTCGGTTCCATAATGGGTCCAAAACTCCTAGACCCGAAAACCCGGACCCGATCGGGTTTTACCGAATCCGACCCGAGGACCCGAATGCTCAGCCCTACTATTAGCTAATTTTGGAATAAGGGTTTAAAAAAAAAAATTCATTAGTGTTTAGGTACTTTCACCATTTAATATTACTATTATATCTTTATAACTAATTTAAGACAAATCATTTATTATCATTTACATCAAATAATTTTAATAATCAAATTATATAAGTATCTATTTAATAAATTAATACTTTAAACAATTTAAGGAAAGTATAAAACTTACATTTTTTATCTAAATAATTTAATTTTAAGTACATTTACAATACCAATTTTTCGTATTCACAGATATCATTTTCATGCACAATTGATTTTCACGTGCACAACTGATTTTCATGTGCATAGTTGTTATTCATGACTAGATTATTCACGTTTCAATTTTGGTGTCTCTAGTTTCTTTGAGTGTGTCACCATTAACAAACATAAGTGAACTTTATTATTCATAATTTCAATTTCGAGGTCTCTAGCTTTTTTGAGTGTGTCATCATTCACAAACATAACAACCAAAGAAAAATACGATTCATGTGAATTAAGAACGTTCACAATTGCATGTTTTCATTCACGTGACCATCAATTGTGTACATATCACGTTAACGTGAATGTATTGTCTACACAATTGTACATTCACAATACATGTAAAACTGCATAATGTGGGTAATAAGATGTTTCCTTAAATGAATAGTATTAAATTGTTATGGATTTATTACATATTTTCTATATCAAATCAAAGTTAATTATGGAAATATATTTCTATATTAAATAAAAATTAATTACGGAAATGGTATATTTCCATATTTTATTTCAAGAAAAAATATAAATATAATTTCTTAATTACATTTATATTTTTATTATGCTAATTTCGAAATTAATCATGAGGGCATTTTCAGCATATTTTTAAGTTTTTTCCAAAAAACTACCTATTTAACAAATTATATTCGCTTACCAACCTAATCTCCTAATTAAGCTAAAAAAACCACCTAAATTACTAATTCACTAATTAATAAATTGAATGTGACAAATAATAAATAGACGAAAAAAAACCCTAGAAAACTCTCTAAACAGTTGCGCTGCTTGTGAATTTTTTTTCTCAGATCAGCTATCGACTGGTGTTCGACGGGCCCTCGCCATTGGGGCCGGTCCCTCCGTCCCTTTATTTTACTTTTCCTTCGTTCTTTTTCTTTCTCCAGTCATCTACAGTGCTCCAATAATCTTTTCGGCTGCGGTTTGGTTCTTGGAGTGGTGGTCTGGTGCTATTTACGGCTAGTCCGGTGCTTTTCCTCTACGTTTTTTCCCTGCTTCTCTCGGTTCCATTCTCTACGTCTTCCATAGTCTTTCTTGCCTTCGTTACAGCTTCGGTTGCGGCTTGGTTGATCGGCGGCTCCTCTTAGGTATGCTCCATCGCTTCTTCGGTTGCTTTAGGGTCTCTGTTAGGCTTGGGCAGGTTTGAATCGTTTGTGGGCTTTGGGTTTCGTAAGATTTGGTATCATGTTTCATGCGGTTGGGCTGGCTAGGTTTTGTTATTTCGGTTCTCGTTTGCCTTTTTCACTCTAGAATCGTCTTTTGTGTCTCCTCGCTGAGTATTTTGGAGAGAATGACTAGGACGGATAGCCTAGGTGGTAGACTGAGAATTTTTGGCCAGCTCTGCTTCTCTCTTTAGCGGGCTCAATATCATCTAGTTTGGTTGCAAGCTCATGCAGTGGTTTCTGGTTTCTCGATCTTCATTTTGGCCTTTTCTGTTTCTCAGTGCTTGAACTTCAGGAGTTGCTGCTATCGTCGTCGGTTGGTGGGACTTCCCGAAGCTTTGTTTTCTTCGTCTTGTTAGTAAGATGGGTGCTTCTAGTAGGGCACCGTCCTCTTCTTCTTGGCTCCGTTTCCGTGCTTCAGCAACTTCCTAGCTATCTCTGTATCTTTGTTCTGCTTGGTCAGTCGCTCGGGTCTCCTGGATCGGGTCTTTTGGTTATACTGTTTTAGTTTGTTTTCTTAGTGTAAAGTTTGGCTTTTAATTTTTAAGGAACTGCCTCTTAAAGTCTTGTATCTCCGGAGATTTCTCATCTTTTTGCCTGACTTTCGATTTTTTTCCTTGGTTTGGTTTTTCTTTGTAATCCTCGGTAAATGTGAATCACTAGATGGAATATAAAAATTGAATGTGACAAATATTATATCCTGCGTAAGTGTGGGTTAAAAACTAATTCACAATTAAAAATGAGGCTGTTGATCAATAGATGTTAAAAACATGCATAACTGAATATATTATTCTAGAAAGTAGAGGTGGATAAAAAACCCGAAACCGAATTCGAACCCGAAAAAAATAACAAAAAAAAATTAAGAAATACCCAAACGAGTTTTGTTTTATAGAAGTTTGGATACCCGAATCTGAACGGGTATTATCCAAAATCCGAAGGATACCTGAACATATGATTATTTTATTAGATATGTAGTTATGAATAAGATAGTGGAGTAATTTATCTATATAAATATATATATATATATATATATATATATATATACTAAAATAGATTTTAAATGTTAAATTGAG
>OVBE01013410.1:0-12730 GCA_900406425.1 Iberis pinnata
TGGTTGATGAGGCCATCAAGGTTTTCTGGAAGGTACATGGAGATCCGTCTAGAAGATTTGTGTCTATTTTGTGAAATTAGAGCTTTAAGTGGTGGAAGAGTTGTGTCTATTTTCTCAAGTTTCTTTGCTGTGTCTGTGTGTGCTTAAACAAATGGTTAGTTATTAGGATGTACGGGATCAACTCACTAGAGTCATTATGATTTAGCTAAAGAACTATTTTTGGTTTGACGTAAAAACAGAGCTGATGCGCTAAGCAGTTTTACATATAGGGCGGTTTGCAAACCCCATCCTTATTTTTCTAACTGGCCCTGTTTGCTGTCTGGATAATTCAAGCAGTGACATGCTTTAGAGGTGTATTTTATACTTAGCCGTTTTTAAGCCTTTTTCAATTCTTTCAAGTTTTTTTCTATACTTAGTCAAATTTTATTCATATTTTGATTCGTTCAGTGTTCTTAAAACTTAAACATGCATTTCCAAAAATAGATCAACGAGTTCTCAATACAATGCCAGTTTGCTATAAGATATTACATTGAAATTGAAACTCCTAAGTTAATCTACCCAAATAGTATTTACAATCCACCATTTTTCCCTTCCCTTTGCTTTGATTTCGCAAGCTGTCTCACTCCTTAGCATCAAATTCGACCACAAAGGAGGCATAAGTAATGTAATTGCTTAGTGAGTACGGTTTAATCCGCAACACTTAGCCACAATACAGATTTGTTTCCTTAAAATTTTCACCACAATCTTAACGCAGTTTGAACTTAACAGTTTGATTAGACTGTCCTGATCATCCAGATTCAGCCAGATGCATCACCAGTCTAACCCACAGTTCGACTAGACTGTCCTGACCATCTGGATTCACCCAGATCAATCACTAGTCTAGTCCAGTACGCTTTAACAGTTCGGCTCTTAAGCCATTTCAGTATAGTTTTGGCATCACATGGTTATTTCAGTAAGTTTTCATTGCATCATTGCCCTAACAATTCATGATCCGGTCGTTATACATCCGGATCATGCATACTTAGCCATGAAGGCTTTAAAACAGTAAATCGGCACTCACGGCCATAAACATTCACACAGAAAGTCTAACAGTTCAGTACACACACTCACCTTAGAAACTTTGGACAATCTGACTGATTTCTCTGTTCTTGCGGTTAGATCGGCTCTCGAACTGACTGATTCTTCACATTCTCGGCCAACTCATGAACTGATCGCACACTTTTCTCGACTTTCTCTCTCAGAGTAAATTTAATCTCTCTAGGGAAGTTTTCTCGCGCAAAGAGGAAAAATGAGTCGATCAATTCATATTTATAGGCATTCAGGCGGTTTCCAATCAAGCCAACCGCTTCTGAACCGTCCAATCAGAACACGCCAGCTCATCGATCCGTGGTTTGCACTACTCAACCGCTCATGCACACATTTTCGCATAACTTCCCACGATTATGTGCATCAGTCAAGCCAGTAACCGCTCCCGCATGCGTTACCTTGCACACGTGTCTGACAAGCACACGCCTTGTCCGAACATGATAGTTCTAACCGTTCTATCTGAATCCGACCATCTTGTCTGAATCCCACCGGTTTTCACCAACTTTCCACCAACTTCCCACCAACTTCCACCAACCATGCTACCAACTTCACCAACCACCCGACCAACTTCACCAACCACCGACCAAATCCTACTTTTTCCCGGATTTCTTGGATTAGCTGGTTTAGCTCGGATTTCATCTTCTCTTTCAGTCTAGGCACATGGCTTAGCTCAGTCCCTGATTGACTAGCCCAAACAATCGGATTCCCACCTGATCTTGATCTAACCCGTGATCTGATCTTCTTTCTTCGATCTTCTTGATCAATCTTCCCAGTCCGGTCCAAAGTTGATTGTCAAACATCCCAACCATGTTTTGCATGCATGGTCTAAGGGGGTTTTAGCATCACTGGGTCCATCCAGCCGGTCCACCCATATCCTCAACTACACCCACCCCTACAATACATTAGTGACAATTTTCGGAGTTCCACCAGTGTACATTACATGTGTTTGAGGAGTCACTGCCTATTTAATTATTAATTATAAAATTAATAATAAATAGACTGGACTAGAAACTCAAACAAAATGATGCATACTTTCTCGAACCGGTTAAGGAATAACGCGGACACTTAGCATTATTCTTGAACTGATTCACTTTTCTTAGCATTTTTCCGAAAATCTTCCCAACATTTGGATTTAACCTATTGGTTTTCAACTTTCATGTTATGATCCGGCCATCCCGGCCATAATTTTGGTTCACGGGCACTACAACTCTTCCCCACTTAGGCTTCAATTCGTTCTCGAATTGTCACCTTTAACTTTCTTAGGTCGAACCACCTTCTGCTTTTCGAACCACTTAGTTGGTATCAGAGTGCGGTCGATTTTAGGATAGAATCAGGTGGGCCAACTGGTCTGCAACGAGGACGTTGTGTTCTTTACAGGGGGTGATTTGTGAGACCCATGTGTGGTCAAAGACAAATATTTCACATTGGAAAACTAGTCAAGGATTTACAAGTATATAAGGAGTCCAATATTCCAAATTAGTGTGAGGCATTTAGGGGGTGGCACCCAATAAGAAAGCCATGCGGGCCTGCCCAAAACGGACAATATCATATTAAGGATTATTGGGATTGGTAGTAGCAGCCTAAAGAGTGGGGCGATACACTGTTAGCGGTTAGGTTTTTCTAATTTTTTCTTCAGCAAGATAGTCAACAAACTTGTAACACTTTAAACCAATTTAATTGGGTCAGGTTTGCGTAGTGTCGGATATAACTAATTTATTGATATATGACATAGCAAAAATACTTCATATATTAGTATATTTTTAATAATTTTCTGGTTTACTTGACTATGTACGAGTATTTTGCTTACTTAATTTTTTTTCTTGGGGACCACCTAATTAATCAATGTATAGTGTTGAAAAAACAGTAAATTTAGTATTATTATAGGTGAAAACCCACGTGTCTACGTGGGTATATTTTAAATATATTAACTTATTAATTAGATGTAATTTTGTATTATTCTTTTAAATATAGATGATTGATTATATTACTTCACATATTTAGTTGCCACTGATCACTTGATAATTGACTATACTTCATAAACAAAGCATACTCCTAAAGTATAAACTCGCCTAATAGAGTGGGTTAGAACTTACTGTATCCTTCCGACATCGATATAGTACCGAAAGTAATACAAAACAAAACAATTGAACTTTAATCGACGCAAATTTTGGTATACTATTGACAATTGGCTACGTTTATGCTGTTTAGACGCGATAAACCAAAAGATGCATCTCACGTTGTGATTTGTGAATAATTTTTTTTATCTTTATGTGATCAACAGACATAATAAACAATAAGATACAATCCACAATGTGATTGGTGAGCAAAAAACACCAATATATAAACCATAAGATGCAACTCTAATAGCAAATGTGTATAAAAATTCAATATTTTTAGGATAAAGATTCAACAGACAATGATAAACCATACGATATAGTTAACATTGTGATCGGTTAAGAAAAAAGAGATTTTTATGTTATCAACTATCAACTAATACGAAGTCGGGGATTATCCGGTTCTACATTAAGTTCTTGAATAACATGAGTAATCAACCACAAAATTAAACCATAATTAGTCTTAATAAGTTGCTATGCATTTCAACTTACACAAAAAACACACTTTTTGTTATAATAAGGAATCCAAAGACGTTGGTAGAAAGACGATCTTTAGATTTTAATGGTATTATCGAGAGTTAGATTGTGTCCCCTAAATAGATCATGTAGACAATATTGGATACATCAATGAAAAAGAAGAAATAAAGAGAGTTTAAACCTGCGAAGACGAACTTACATGAAACAAAGAAGCTAAATCATCGAACCCATCTTCCCGTTTGCTGGTTATCCTCAAGAAAACATTGATATGAAGAGTATAAGATATGCCATTGAATCTTAGATTAAGTAGAAGAGAGATGGTTCAAAAAAGTTTACAATAGGAAATGTCTTTTGGCCTTTCAAGGAGATAAGAGCTTAAGCCTTGAAAATGAAGCTTCTTTTTCAGCACTATCGCCTATCTTATTCAACCCCTCGTCAGGAAAAACCAAAGATACATGAGCTTTGGAAATAGATTATTATTACGCATTATAATGTGGTCATATCACTACAAATATCACTACAAGATACAAAGCCCAAGTAAATCTCATTAGCAAATGGAATTATTATTATTTTTTTATCAAAAGATTTCAATTCATACGAGTTAATAACAGTTCAATACAGACTCATGCAAAACCCCTTTTTCTTGTGTGTCTGTCGAAACATTAGAAGATCTAGGAATATACTTAATAGAAAAACGTAGAAATTTGAAGCTAATGTCTTAATATCTTCAAGGATGCCATATATCTCTAATATTTTTGCTTCGATGCAAAATCTTTTGCTAACAGTTGAGAATCTGTTTCCAGTATCATCTTTGAAATTCCTCTAAATGTTGCCTTCTCTATCGCTTCTCTGATTGAAAGACACTCAGCCATTAAAGGCGATTTTATAAAGTATTTGACTATGGAGAGCGTTATAGGATTCAACTCAGGTTGTCTTATGATTATTGCTACGTTTTCCCTTTTTGAAGAGACACACCAGGCAGCATCTGATTGACAACAAGTGACTACAGAGTGTGAAGAGATTTGAGTTGATGCAAGCCTTTGATTGGAAAGAGTGATGTTCGGTTGAGCTTCTTGCCATTGGCGAGCGTTCATAATAGCTTTCTTTAGAGTGTCTTCTGCCGAGAAGCATCGGTTAGAGAAGGTACGTGCGTTCCTTTCAATCCAAAGGTACCAAACTAGCAAAGCTGCTAGTAAAGATTTGTTGATCCCTGTTGGAGGGAGATTAACAAGTTTTGAAGCTGATTTCCAGCTTGTGTGGAAAGGATCATCCGGTGAAACCTGCAATAGATTTTGGAAAGGAGCAGATTTCCATACCTTTCTTGCGAAGAAGCAATAAAAAAAAATACATACCTTATTGATTCAACGAATCCACCGAGGTGCAATTTGAAGTTTGAAAGATTGATCGTTTGTATAACAACTCATTTACCGGCAAGGAATTGTGATTAGCTCTCCAAATTAGAAGCTCAATTTTGTTTGGACACTCCGTAGCCCAGATAGTTGAGTTCTAGCCGAGAGAATCTGTTGAACTTTCCAACCGATTGTTTCCTTTGTTCATAGCAGCGATATACCTAATTTTTGTGGAATACATCCCATATATGGATTTTAGCCAATAAGAGAATCTTGAGCCCTAAATTTACTTGGTTTTAGGCTTATAATATCATTTTCCACTTAGGGAGCAAAGACTCGATCTTCTCCTGATCCCACTCGGATGAATTTGGCTTTATTAAGGATGATACTGTCAAGTTTCATCTGTTTCATTGGCTAACTGTGTGGACGAAAGAGATCTTCCATCAGAATTAAAGGTTGCTGCAATAGTTGACCTCAAAGGAGGCACAAGAAGAAAATATATCTCAGATAAATGCTGCAATGACTCTGCCTCGACTTTACATATAAGAAATTTTATATTAAGAAGCACAAAAGGGGAAAAGGGATAAATGAAGCTAAATGAATAAGCGATGACAGTATGGTACCATGAAATAAGGTTATGTCTCAGCTCGCTCACTGGTTTTCCACACGATGAATCAGGAACCCACCGACTATGAACCCATCGTTTCTTTGGCGCAAAATTTGTCTTCAATGAAACTTCTCTCTGAACTATCAACCTGAAGACCTTCGTAATCATAGTGAAACCAGATCATAAGCTAAAAGAAGTAGTGAATAAAAGACGAAAATACATGTTTGCATTCATCACAAAACCCTAATCAATATATTTGCTATCTTTGAAATCGATTTTGCTCAGGCGTTCTCCTCGATTACTAGCAAAAGGGCTTCCATGATTCTATTTGGGATAGGATCTTCGGTGGGAGATTTTGAGGAGAAAGTTGATGGGTCATCCGTAATTTAGAGAAGGAAAGATGAAACATATTTTTTGTTTGACTGAGAAAAATAAGAATAAGATGAAACATATTTTTCTATTTACCAAGGTTTAATAATTATAAAAAATAGATATGCTGATGTGTCAGATAGAGGGGTGTTTAGGTGTTATCACCTTGTGAGTTCTAAACTCACTCTTTATATAATAGATTTAAAACTGATTTTCCAGAAGTTATGGTTATATTAAATATATTTTTGACTATTAAGGTCCATGAATGGTAATACTATTACATTATTTACTACGGTTATCCCGCGCTACGCGCATATTTTGTTTTACATAAAGTTATTTTATGATATAGACGTAATCAAGAAACTGTTAAAAAAATTTTGGCCATGTGTTGAAAACTTTAAAGTTACTTGCATTTGATCAAGAGATCTACAATACAACAACTATATATTTTAATACTGGAAAGATGGTTGTGTGTGTGTGTGAAAATATTTAACAAACCTTTGTTTTTACATCAAAGTCCTGATTTCAAAATATTTTTTGTTTTTGGAAGCTTTTTAACTTATTTTGTTTAAAGATTGTTTGTTTTATGTTTGAAAGTTCATGTTTAGTTTTCTATTTTTAGGCATTTGTTTCCCGTATAGTTGGTAACTTCTGTAGCCCTTTAAACTTTGGATAATGTTATAAAAATAGGGGAAAAACACCAAATTATTAATTTCACTTCACCCTACATCTTCTTAGTGCAATTGTCTTCTCATGTGTAACCAAGTAACTGATGTCTCTGCATTTTAGTGATTTTAAGAAGTCATTTAGCATCATTTTAGGGTCCTTCAGTTGTAAATATGTTGTATCCATAGACTTTATTAATACGTTTGCATTTTTAGGAAGTTCTGCATTAGCATTTGCATACATATGCATTTCAGAGATTTTTCAGGACTTTCAGGAGTTTTCAAAACATTATTGCAAATTTGGAGAAGGAAAGAGAGATACACCATATGGAACCAGCTAAATCAAAACCGGACCAACTTCCTTAATTCGATCCAAAGGAGTTTTCACGACATACCAAACTCGGCTCGATCACGAGCAACAACCCGACTCGATCACGGGATCGAGTTTCTCATGTGGCTCGATCTCAAGCAAGTCGCCTCGATGGTGCCCATCTTGGCCTCGACCAGCTCTCGGTCTTGGCTCGATCACGAGCCACAAACACCCAGCTCAATCAACAAGCCTTTCCTTCGAACAAAGCCAAGTCTCGATCATCCAACACGTCTCTCTCTCTCTCGGCCAAGCCTTGGCCTCGATTACCACATCGAGCCAAGCATTTATGTTCCTCGACCGCCTCGATGGTCCAACCCAAAGCATCATCGAGCCACATTCGCTTCACTTCACATCGAGCTGCCTAGCTCGATCACCCGAGAACCCGACTCGAGTTACGCCTTCGCATGCTCGATTGCTGGCATGATCACCCGAGAGCCTACTTCGAGCTACTTCAACTTCCAAACCGACGACCAAAACCAAGACAACCCATTTTCGGGTTAAGAAGACTCATTAGGATTTTTAGGCTTTTGTCTTTTAGCGTTTTTAGGGTTTTTTCTAAAAAAAACTATAAAAGCCCTAAAACGCATCCGTTTCGAACAAGCTTTATTTTTTAGTCATTTTTGGGTTTTGTCTTAGGTTTATTTTCTCTCTGATTTTCTTTGTTGTTCTTCATGTTCAAACCCAAATTTTTACTAAGTTTATGTTTATCTTCTGATTTCTTCATTTTCATGCTTAGATTAGGGATGTGATCTATCTGGTGCATGTTGATCTACTATTTTTTGCCTTTAATCTCGTTTTTTGTTGATCATCATTTCTGGGTTTGCTACTGTTTCATTGTTACTCTGTTTTTCTGAGTTAGTGTTCTTGCTGTTCTTCATCTCCATCACCTGCATCTTTGATTTTTCGTTTCGTTCATCATCTTCATCACGTTTTCATACTTAGTGCTCTTGTTGTTCTTCATAGTTTGACTTTTGATCCTAATGTCTTACTTAGTAGTTATGCTTTCTTGTTTTTCTGATTTCGCACCCAACATGCGTAGTGAGTAGTTCCCTTAGGTTCCTGAGGATGGGGTAGACTGATGTTGATTTCCTGTTCTTCCTAGGTACCTAAGTTTGATTGCATCTAGATCCCTTCTGTTTTATTGCTCTTCATACTGATTTCTTTCTGATCAACTTAAATTTGATATTAGGCATTTCAGCACCCAGAAGGATTTCAATGAAATGCCTGAACATGGTGATTTCAAAGATTTGCATACCTAGCCTAAGAGATTAGATGTCTAGGGTGCTTATTGGCTTTAGTAGAGTGGTTCCTAATGCCTGGTAGGTAGTATACCGTTAACGAGATTTATGTCTGGTGATTGCTTAGGTTGAAATCATTTACCAAGAGATTGGACTTGGTTGCATATGAATCTGCTGTCTAGGGTTAGCTCCTTGTTTGAGGTATGTTAGGTGTTTAGGTAGTTCAGGAAGGATCTCTGGTCAATTACCCCCATTCTTAGGAACTGCTTCCCATTTGATTGCGTTTTTATCCATTTTACTTTCCTGCTTTCGTTTCACTTGTTGTCTACCTTTAGCTTCTATTTTTGCATGCTTGCTTTCGTTTCCTGTTTACTTCATGTGTGTTTGCTATGTTCTGTTCATTTAGGAATTTTAGATAAAAACCCATATTTTCATTTAGCTTGAATTAGTGGTTCCAATTACATCTAGAGTGCTTAGCATAACACCCATTTGGATTGACACCTATCTATACTATAATGGCATGTTAGTATGATAGGAATTGATAACCTTTACATCACCACTATACTACAACGCGTAAAAATTATGTTATCAGTCACACTTGGGGCTTAGGTCCATTAAGTATACTTAAACTTGATTCGTTCATGAACTTATAAAGTACGAAAACAATATGAAATAAATTTTAAAAATTTAATTACCCAAAGATATTTAGAAATCAGATCAATTGATAAATACACATTCATCGAAATCAAAAATTGCATGAAGAAACCATTACAGTACAAAGTGTTTAACAACAATCACATAAACTTCAAAAACAAATTTTTTTTAAAGATCTCGAGACAATGTGGATGCTTAACTTATTACCAAGAACCTTCAACACCAGCGTCACGGTGGTAGAACATCGAGAATATCCAGAACCTATTCAGTGTGTACTATTAAGTTTTGGGCATCATCGACCAAGACTTAAGAAGTGGTAAAGAAAAGGTTCAGGAAAGTATAAGCATGAAAAAGATTGAGAGAGGCCAAAAGAAATGGAGAAAATACGACTTGGCCAAAAACTAGGCCAAGTCGTATGAAGACTCGATAACTATGCATGAAAACAGGCCAACCATGCACAAGATATCGAGCCATGAAGGAAAACACGCATTCTGGCGAGTTAGCGTGTGCGGGAAGGAAGAAACGTGGAATACAAGCTATCAAGCCATGCGCGTGTATGGAAATATGGCCAAGTGGACAATGCGTATTATCGAGCCAAGCCATGCGGAGGATCAAGTCAGTAATGCGGAGGATCGAGCTATCGGATGAAAGATCGGACTGAAGCAGAATGATGCGCATGATCAAACCGCGGAACAAAGTATCGAGCCGATAGTGTGCATTATCCCAAGAACCATCGAGAAACTTATCGAAAAGGGATCCTCGGCCAAAACCAACAGTTTATCTACCAAACGGACTTGCTCGAGCTATTTTGGATAAGGATGCTTCTAGAAGTCAGGAAATAACCGTTGAGCACACGTTGGCCGAGAATCCACTTTTGCGTCTAAATTCATTAATGACATACGTCCTAATGGTCCCCTCCTGGTCCGTACACGCGGTTTCGAGCTGCTTTTTGCTTTTACTCAGCTTTTCACCTTATGTAACTTTTTTTACCATTTTAAGGGCGATCATAGATTTGTCTAGGATCACCTATTTAATCATTGTATGCGCCACATTTCTACTTTAAGGAAGAAATATTTCATCTAAACTTTTCTCTCAAAAATTTCACTCTCTCTCCTGTTCTTGAGCTTAATCCGCCATGGATAGAGCTTGATATTCTCTCAAACTTTCATGTACAGCCTCCGAGCTGTTACACTTTTTTGTGATCTTAGCTATCTGGAAAGTTTTCATGCATTTCTGTTATTACATTTCCAAATTAAGAACTTTCTCAACTTATTGTGCATGGCACAACATTATATAAGAAAAAAAGAAGCGGTAAACCATACTTGACATTAGTGACAAACTTGTAACTTATTAATAGCAAATCTGTCACAGTGAAAAAGTACATGCATACATTTCTCAAGGAGTTTCACACTATCTTCAAAAATCAGGTGTGCATGCTACTCATTACAAAGAATTAGCCTAATGAGGTGGTTTTCAAATATGATGGCAACACGATTTTTCTCATAACTAACACCAAGCACCGACATTTTTAAAAAATCATATAGATCCAAATTCATAGTTACATTCAAACTCAAATTATATGTAAATAAAATTCTTTGTGAGAAACATCATAGTAACATTTTTAACGTGTTTTCCTATAGATCTTCAAAGCTCAATGTTGGTTTATTTAAATCTATAAAACCTTTATAAATTAATGATATTTAAACTATAATATTCTATTAATTTAGAAAAGTTTCACAGTATTACTATGAATTAATATGTATAATTTTTGTTATTTTATACAATTTGAATTAATACAATAACATATACATTTTGTATATTGAATTAATACAATAACATTTATACAGACGTATGAAATCATTGACTTTTGATTATAAAAAATTTGAATATCAAACTATTAAAGTATTAATAATTAAAACTAAAAAATTAAAAAAATTAGAACAAAAGGGGCAAAAATAGATTATAATTCGATCTCTTAATGCAAAGAGTAGGAAATTCAACTTGTAAAGCTACAAAAAGGGCATATAAATGTCGATAAATTCATGAAGATATAACTAAATTATATAATCAAATTATCAACAAGAATTCTATTTAATGTACAACCTTCATGTATAATCTTTTAGTAAATTCTTCCATAAAATAAATCATATGATTCACTCGTACCCATGCCAATTAATATCAATTAGACTTGAAGTTGAAGTTATATTTTGGTTTATATATATATATATTGCTTACCAATATAAATATAATATATTTGTAGTTATAATATTAATTTTACTTATGTTAAGATATAAAAGCAAATTCGAGAATGAAGTTAATCTTCATAAAAATTTCCAGTATAATTTTTCATTTCAACCTATCATTTACTCCTTTGAGAAGTATGATTTTTTCATCATTTCCGAAGCTCCATTATCCTTTTTTTGTTTAACACGTTTCTTTCCAACTATGCGTTTATATAGCTCATGCATATGCAGTGTGGGACTTGGGAGTGAAAAATTTGAATATTTAGTTTGTAGGTAGACGTTCTCCACTATAGCTTTGAAATACTAAAGTCTTAAAAGTCTGGCTTCCCACTATAGCTTTCACATAAACCTCATGATATATTCTCTTATCGCTCGGGTATCAAAACTTGAGCTTCTATTACATTAACCCTAAGGTACTAAAGCTTAAGATTTAGGAGAAAGATAAACCTTACACCAAATGTTAGCAAGAGCATCGATTCACTAACTGTTGTAGCATCCGAATATCAAGCCTCTAGGAAAGCTTCATCAGCTTAAGTACCAAACCAAACAACCAACATAAGCTCTCCCTTGACTTTACAACCTTCCTTATCCTAAAGCTGATACCATTGAGGAACCAAAGAAGTATCCAGAGGAACTCTCTTAGGAACCTCATTCAAATCAAACACAACTATACCAATCAAATAATCTTCTACAACATTCTTATCTTTCACATTAGCTTCAAGGAAAGAAGCTTGAACATATCCAATCTTTCAAAAAGGCGAGAACTTGGTTCTACTCCTGATTCGATTTCTTCATGAAATGTCGTGTTGTTCCTTTGTAATTTCGAAGCTTAACCTCAACAAAAGGCTAACAATTACAGTCATATCTTTCTAAGGAAAATCCTTTGCCTTAACTACACAGACATAAAGATACTTTGCTCCACAAGGCCATAAATACTTGTAAGTTATAAGCTTATTACCAATGACTTCTCCACGAACAAGATGTTATCTTATGTTCTTTAAGGAGAAATCTTCAATAGATAGTCTCTGCATATATGTACACTTTAGAATGACACTAAACAAAGATCATACACAATCAAAAAAAAAAAAAAAAAAAAAAAATTANGCATTCAACACAGCTCCAGAACTATAGATTTGAGAGAAACACACCATTAGAGGAAGATTTTTGAAGTAATCGCATAAGAGTTTAAGAGAATAAAATGGATCCAACTCCAATTGAATCTTGCATATAGAATCACATTTTTAGTTCATAATTCATAAACAAACCTCATTAAATCTAATGGCAAAATCAAAAATCCAAAAAAAGGAAGAAGAAATTTAGTTTTCACTTCACCGAGAGAAAACACAAACCAAAACAATGGTGCAACCCAAATTAGTCTCTTCTTTCGACTTCTTTTCTTGATTTAATGAGAGACACGAAACCAAAAAACAATAGACATAAAATTCAAAAGGAAGGATAAAAATCTAATAGCATGCGAGTTGGACCGGAAATCTAGTATCGAAGTTTCTCTTTACGGAAGTTTCACCGTTAATTTCAAGCAAGGAAGAAGGAAATCAAG
>OVBE01013413.1:0-12727 GCA_900406425.1 Iberis pinnata
ACGTAACAACATCGGTTTTGGTCAAAAGAGGGTTTGACCGGGACCGGGGTGTTACACGTAGTATGTCTTGGTTATCGTGGCAGAGACTATAATTTCCTAAGGTCCAAGGCGGTATGAATTTCCGCAATTTGAGAAATTTTAATCAAGCACTAATGGCCAGTCAAGCATGGAAAATATTACTACGGCCATCTTCAATAATTGCTAAAGTATACATTGCTCGCTATTGCAAATATGGCAGCTTTCTTAATGGTCTTCGTGGCAAATGTTCTTCCTTTGGTTGGCAATCATTATGTTATGGTAAAGAACTACTAAAGCGGGGACTAAAAGCTGATTTGGGAACAGGAGATGCAATTAAAATTGGGTTTGAACCTTGGTTACCGACTGACCCGCCAAGACCGGCAATTACAACGTCTCAAGATGCCTGCAGTTTACTAGTTACTGTATTAATTAATACATTGGGGAATTGGGATGACCATGCATTGAGAGAATATATCCATCCTAATGATCATGAATTAATCCGAAGGCAATATATTCCTCATATTGCGGCCCCAGATCGATATATCTGGCACTATACCCCACATGGATCCTATACTGTTAGATCAGGATATCGTTTGGCCTCTCGTTCTGTGATTCAGGATTTGTCCACACTCCCGCCACTGTACAACAATACTGAGCTGGCTACCAATCTCTGGAAGTTACCTATACCTCCAAAATTGAAACATTTCTTGTGGCGTCTTACTTCTAATATATTACCAACCTTTGGTAATCTGTTCTCCTGCCCCTATGCGTATAGTGTATGGCGTTTTATGAGCCTCAACGATCAACACAATTTTGACACATCTGTTCCTTTTCTTACGAAGGTTGAGAGGTTAGTGCATCTAACTCTTACACATGATTATGAAGCTGATTCAGGGATATACTGTTTTTGGATTTTATGGCACCTGTGGAAATCAAGAAACACGTTAGTTCATGCACATTCAACCATTTTTGTCTCTGATGTATGCGAACGTGCTAGGCGGGCTGCGCAAGAATGGATCCAAACTCAGATGACTGTTTCTACTTCCTTCACATCGATGTAGCCTCAAACTTCACCGGCTTCTTCCTCATGGACTACACCACCTCTGACCTGGGTTAAATGTAATTTTGACGCTTCTCATCGTCCAAATAGTCCTATGTCGGGATTTGGCTGGATCCTTCGCGATGACCAAGGTTGTTTCTTGCATTGTGGTTACACAAAATTTGCAGGCTGACATAAAATAGAGGAGGCCGAGCTAACAACTTTTCTTTGGGCATTTCAATGGGTCCATCATCTGGGATTTACATGTGTGATCTTTGAGGGAGATAATTCAAATGTTATCAATCTTCTCAATTCCGTAGGTTCTTCACGACGGTTAGATCATTATGTGCGCACTTACCAACATTGGAATTCTCTAATTGAACCAGCTGTCCTTCCAGGAATAAACGTGGTTGGTGTAAGTCCTCGCCGTTTTACTCCTGAACTCTTTCCACACTAAAGTGGTAATGGTAGGATCCCAGTTGAATTCTTGCTATATGATTTAAGGATTTAATGTTAGTAACTATATATTTAAGTTAATATTGTTAAAATTTATTTGTTAAGAATAAATTTTATAATTTCTTATCGCGAAACAGTTTTAACCAACATTCCTTATCCTCGTTCGACATGTCTTTAAACTTTGCGTATGCTACTTTTAGAAGATTATGCATAAGTGACTTGATGCACTTCGTGATCCCGTTATCTGAAGCCAGAAACCATGCCGTCTTCTCCCTGCCATATGTATCCAAAATCGACAACCGTTTACATCCTGATTGGACCAAAAGCTCCTCCAAAGATAGTCGATGTGGCTGTGGGGGCTGATGGTGAAGAGGTGGATGGGAGGGTAGTTCTAATGGTGGCTGATAGAACGATGCCTGAGAGTCTGGCACTTGAGTGGCAGAAGAAGACCTTGCTACAGATGTAGCATATTGAAAAGCGCCATCGGTAACATGAATCGACCGTAATTACTGAGATTACAATCATTCAAAATTAATATTAGTATCGAATTTATATAACGATTAAAAATATATAATCTTATCTTATACTTTAAATTTTATGCTTTAAATTTTTAAAATGATTATACTTTAGAGTTTACTAAAATTTTAAATTTTTAATGTAACGATTAAAATTTAAATTTTATACTTTAAATTTTAAATCTAAATTTTATACTTTTATTTGAATTTACCCTAAAACCTAAACATTAAAAATCCAAATTTATATGAAATCCTAAACCAAAAGTTACCCTAAACCCCAAATTTTTAAATTTTAATGTAACAATTAAACTTTAAACATAATAAACCCAAAATTTACCACAAACCCAAAATTTACCATAAACCCTAAACATTTTTAGTCTATTCTAAACCTCACAACACATTCAATACATATATCTAACAATTAACAAAAACCAAACAATTCTAAATCCATGAAAATCCTCAAAACTTCCAAAAACCCCTAAACTTCTCAAAAATCATAAACTAACCGTTCAAATCCATCAAAATCAACACTATAAGCCTATAACTAGTTAATATAACTTTGCACTGAGTTTCTTTCGCCCATTGGTCGGTTAAAAATGGAGGATTGAATCTTTTTTCTTCAAAAAACCCTTTGTTTCTCGCACAAAAATGAAGAAAGAGTCTAGTTTTTGGATATATATCCAAAAATCGTCAGACCAATCCGTTGGTTTCCAAAAAATTGAATTTTCCTCAGTTTCCAAAATTTTTGGGAAAATGAAACGCGGCAAACAATTTTCCTCAGTTTCCAAAATTTTTGGGAAAATGAAACGCGGCAAACAACGTCGTTGTTTCTGACGGATTACCGACATATTGCATGTCTTCATTACCAAAGATTACTGACAGATCCTTTGTCGTCGGTTATTTGTCGGTAATCCGTTGATTTTTGACCAAAATTTTTAGGGTTTGGTTTAGGAATTCATTTATGATTTGGTTTAGAAAATCCTTCATAAACACAAACGACTGATAACACATTAAATTTTATAATGCATCAGAAATCAACACAATTGAAAACATGTTTTCTAGTTCCTAATTTTAGTTTTGATCATCTTATAAGTTATAAAACACTTTCGGTTGTAAAGATCACATGATAACATGTTTCGTGAAATGTCGTTCCAGTAATTTTGTATTCATATTTTAAAGTATGAAACATGAATCAATCCATCAATTATTATGTTCTTTATAATCATATAATTAAACAAAAATATTGAAACACATGTTTAAGATTTGAAACCCCAAATTTAGGGTTTCCGATGGATTATCGATGGATTTAACTCTATTCGTCGGTATTTCCGATGGATTACTGACGAATAGGGTTAAATTCGTCGGTAATCCGTCGAACCACTAAATTTGGGGTTTCACTTATATTTTATTCAAAGTATTTATTTGTTCAAATGATTACTACTTAAATTCTATTAAAACTATTTTAAATAATAAATACTGACTTTGAGAGTTCAAAATATTTAGATGCTCAAATGATTAATATTTAAATTATATTCAAAAATGAAATACAAAATTAAATATTCATAAAATATGCCTAAAATACAAAATATGTATAAAAGTAGAAATATATTTTTTTATATTACAAATCTAATTTATTTTTACTTAGATGATGATGAATAATTTGATGGAGAAAAATCCATGTCATCTTCAAATTCGCCATGAGACTGGTCATCCACATCATGTATACCAAAATTTAAATCACAGAAAACTGTGAAGTCCACCACAAGATTGACGTCCATAGAAGGTTCAATCTAAGCTAGTGAACTTTTGCCAATTGGTTGTAATGGGTTATGCTCATAAACGCCTTCAATCATTCTCCTAGGATTTATTTGTGTTATCGTTATCCAAGGATAGTTCCTAGCTAACATGTGTGGGTACATGATGTAAGATACCAGCACAATTGTTGAATATATATGTTATACATATAATAATTAATATTTTATTCCATTAACTAAATACAAAGATTGTACATGATTCGTTTGGGTAGCTAGAATGAAAGAATCATATTTTCCAAGTTTCCTACGTGAATTTAGTGAAGTCACGACAAATTTCCTTACTTTAACACCTCTACCATCAGTTGGATCATACCAATCACACATGAAGACAACACATCGCAAGTTCAACATCTTAGGATATTGAACCTCCAATATCTCTCAAAGAATGTTGTAGTACACAATTTCTCTGGAGGTAGACGATATACAATGGTCTAATGTTGTCCTCCCCCTATCTAAATCGTGAAGCTTGAAAGCGAGTCCTCTCGTACAATACCTTGGATAGGGCGTAACATTGTTGTTCGACCCTATCGCGAGTTCGATCAACCATGTTGGAAGCATTCGACCACTATATGTTTCCTCTTGAACCTATATAAAATTTACGTCATTTAGAATATTATAAAAAGTTAAATTTATTTTCATATAATTATACACTTACAAAATATTGCAGCCACTTGAAGTAATCTTCATGTTTAAGAGCTTCTACTCCGTCTTTAGACTTATCGAGGAAGTAACCACATACCATTTCCATATACATCTTACAAGGTTTTAAGATACAAAAGTAATTGTCCACTATATAATCAAAATTTTTAAAATAAAAGATTAATGTTTTCATGTTAATTTACCTTTTATACTCCAACATATCTTCACAGTTACAAAGGATATACATATGTAAATGTTTCCACTCATACTCTGTAAATCGACGAGTCTTACCTTTTCTGCTAAGTCTTCCAAATTGTTGGAAAACACTTGGGACATATGCGGGATACATAGGATGTTATCCACCGTCACTATGTCGAGCAGTTCTTCGGCTTTTCGTACGAACATTTTTTGGAAAGTAATATTCTGTAAAATTTGTAGTTTCTTCGTTGATGTTATGTGCCATAACAGACCCCTCGACTTTGCTAAGATTTTTGACCTTCTTTTTCAAGTGGAACATGTACCTGTTGAAGGGGTACATCCACTGATATTGAACCGGTCCACCTAGTGATGTTTCACGAGGAAGGTGAATCATTAGATGTTCCAAAACGTCTAAGAATAACGGTGGGAATGACCGCACGCATCTTAAAATTTTGGTGTAACGATACATCATACACCTCTTCCCTATAATTCCATAATGTTAGCAACACATATATCAGTGGTTACGAGAACTTGTCAAGCGCTCGTTTCGGATGATCTGACCCATATACAAGAACATAGAGAAATAGAAAATCACGGTTCATACACAATGATGGCAGAAAATTGTAAGATATCACGATGACTGGCCACGAGAATACTGTCTGCCATGCTCCCCAAATGGGCTGAATCCATATGTACTTAATCTGCATTTCATGTCTTGCATGAAAACTCCGGATAAGTAGACTGAAAATGACGCCAAGCTTCTGCATAAAAAGATGTGTAATCTCTCCATCAATTCTATGCTCTGCATGCCATCTCATTCCCGCAGCTATTCTCTCAAAGTGATACAATCTCTTCAGCCTATATGTTAGTGGCGAATACCACATCCTCTTGTAAGGCACTGAAAATCTATCGCATGTATCCTTATACTTTGGTTTGCGACAATATCGACAACTTGTCCGGTTTTTGTCGCGTCTCAATATAGCATATAATTTTTTTTTTGCATGCGTCTATAACCTGATACGAAAATCTAAGCCCAGAAACAAGTTTTTATCTCGTAATATGAACTTGAAGCATTGTCATCCTCTGACAAGATATCCCTCACAAAATTGGCTATTGCGTCAACTGCTTCCTCAGGAAAATTATAGTCCGTCTTTATCCCCATCAACCTACTTATAGATGATAAAGGCGAATGACCATCTCTACATCCTCTATATGATGGCTTATTCACTGCATCTAGCATATAAATAATCGTCGTGCTTCTAAATTAGGTTCTTCATTCGAAACCTGCGCCGCTTCTATATTTTCTCTATAAACATCATTAACTATTTGAACCGTATTATCCCAAAAACCTAATTCCATTCTAGGTCCTTCTATCCTATGTGTCAATGGTTCACTACCGCTACTACTAGAAAAAATATGAGGTCTTTATCCATGTAAATACCAATCTTATATTCCGACATAAAACCATTGCTATACAAGTGCTTTCATATTACATATATTTTAATATTATGAGAATTCCGATAAAAAATACATGGACATGTTAACTTACGACTGCTTTGTGCCCGAGGTTGCCGACATGCTAAGTAAATGAACTCCATAACACCATTTTCATATTCGTCATTTAAAAGCTTTGTGTCTGGTATCATCCTTTCACCATCCATGATCGAAAATAGGGAGCATGAGTAGATATATTTATAAGTTTGTTTGAGAAATGGATAGGTGTTTATAGAATTATCGATAGAATTTTGACGGATTCTTCCGTCGATATCTTCGAATATGTCTGTTAGCAATGGCTAAAAAAGGGTTAGTTTTAAACGGGAAAATTTAGTGTTGGAATATCGACGATTACCGATGGTTAATTTTTGTTGGTATTCGGTCGGTTTCACCGACATAAATTTTTGTCGTCAGTATTACCGACGGTTTTCTTGTAGTGTAATATTTTCTCGTCAGTATTACCGATGGTTTTCTTAAGATTGAAATTTCCGTCGGTTTGTTCAGTTAGAAAATGACATATTTTCTTATAGTGTAATATTTTTTGAACATTCAAACGTGTGGTATTTTTCAAAATAAATCTTACAATGTGATGTTTTTAAGAATGTCTAATAATATACTACGTGATTTGTGACACATTTCATGATTTTGGATTAAATGATTTTTTTGCAACTACTTTTGCTTGAATCATATTGTAAGTTTATATAAACTATTGGTGACCCCAAGTCAACATCTAAAACAGATCTATCAGTCTCTCATTTATTCAGTTCTTAGGTCATGGTTGAAGTTTGTATTCTTTTTCCTGTTTTGTCTCACATGGTTTTTTAGATTCAACTTTTCACGAGGCAAACATCGACCACTCATCTCACCTAGGGGTCTTCACCATTGTCGATCTCATTCCTAGCCTGAACAACTTTTTAGCGTTACAATTTTTACTAACTTTGTTACCAAACTCATCATACGTATCACTTTTCTCTTTTTAATAAATAAATTTAATATTTCATCAAAACAAAAAGTTTATATAAACTATTTCAAAAGTTTCACGGATGCAAAAGTCTAGCATAAAATTCAGCATAGATTTTTAGTATGCAATAGACTATATATTTTGACGAATTTTATAAAACTGTACTGATAAATTTTTTTACCATTTGAAATTATTTTTTCAAGATAATATATTTTCAGAAGAATTCTTTGAAATACCATCAAAAGAAATTCAAATTCCAAAAATACCACACACTCCCAAAAGTTCCAAAAATACCACACACTCTCAAATGTTCTAAAATACTACAAACATAAAAAGTCAATTTTAAGGGTTTAGAATTTACAATTTTGGGTTTGGGTTCACTAAATAGAGTTCAAGGTTTAGTTTTTGAAGGGGTAGGGTTTTGTTTTGAGGTTTAAATTTGAAGTTTTAAAGTTATTTCAAATTTTGTGGTATTTTTGGAACAAAAACATTTTTGTGGTATTTTTTGAAAGATATGTGGTATTATTGAAACTTATGAGAGTGTGTAGTATTTTTGGAATAAATATAGTTTTTGATGATATTTTTAAGAATCTTCCTATATTCCAGACTATCTTTTTATTTTCTTATCATTTTCTGACATTCTTACATCATCCCATAAAACAAAGTCTTTCATGAAAGCTTATAATTTATCTTTGTTTTTAGTCTTTGGTTATAGTTGTGGTTTAGAGTCTCTGTTATTCATGGAAGTAATATATTTAAGGTTTGAGCCAAAAATTAATGATAAAATATATGTTTTCTTAAAGATAACTAAATACAACTACTTTGAGGAAACAAATCGATTTGTTATATATAGAAGATGTTTCCAGGTTACTCACTTTCTAAGAACATATTTACTATTTAATTTTCTAGACGATTAAATATTTTAGATCAATTTTAAAAGTATGAATGATGACAACATATCAAGTGTTGTAAAAAAAAAACAAATTACAGGATGATGTAGCTTAATTATAGTTTGTACGAAAAACATATGAATTACGGTATATACAAAATGAGCGATACAAAATTATTTATAATGACAACAGATATAGTATATTGTACATAACAAATTTTTGAATAGTAAAAATAATTAACATATCCATCTAATTCAAAAATTAAAATATTCTAATTGATATCTTACATCATAGTGAAATTTAAAGATAGAGAAATATTTTTAATTCGAGTTGTCTATAATTAATTAGATACTACAGATAAATCCTTATCTTTGTTCCACTAGGCCGAACTTGTTTTCACTCTCAACTTAGGCGGGAATATGATGCCTCGACTTATAGGGTTGTCACTTCTCACAAACAGTCACGACCTTACATTGTCTACAAAAAACCTCTTTTTGGTTACATTGTATAGTCACTCTCCCATCATGAACTGATTCTCACTCGGTGTCTCCGGTTCCTAATTTTCACACACCTGCAGAGTCGGTTCTAGAAGCACCCGAGATACCAAGATCTGACCCCTTACTTGTGTATGCACCAAGCCAACCAGTTCTTGTCTCTCGTCCGAAACACCATAACACACCCTCTGGTCACTCATCTCGGCGTACACGGACTCATACTCATGCTGCACCATCCTCGGCTCAACCAGTGGTGGATATGACTCGCTTCTTTTCAGCATAGGCTTAAGCAAGGTATGACATCTTCACTACTATTACGTTCTTGGAAGAACGCATGGTTGATCTGACAGTGCTCCCATCGGTTATTGAACCACTTCTGCACGATCTTGTTTGTATGAGTATTATCACTGGTCTTCCTAGTTATGTTTGCAATCTGGTATTTGAATTCTGGGCCCATCTTCCTGCTGAAAAGACCACTTCTCTGTCTATTCCAGTCTGGGTGCGAGGACTTACGTATATGCTACCTGCCACTACCATCAATCAGAATTTTGGTCTACCTGATGTTGATGATCGGGTGAGTGAAGCTACTGGACTTGTAGTATATGATGATGATTTGGCTGTGTTTCTTTCTGATGGTCGCATCCGTGAATGGGTGGATCTACGCATTACTCATTTTGCTCCTAATAAGGCTGATGTGTACAAAATCTGTTGTCACAACTACTTACCTACCAAAAATGCTACATACATGTGCCATATTCGTGCCAGGCTGCTGCCCCGTCTGTATTAGCACTTGCCTATCAACTTTGGGCGTCTTGCCTTCTACCTGATTCTGCACCGTGGCTATGAACCAAAAAGAAAATTCTACTTGCCTTTTCCCTCGCTTTTGTATCGTATTCTTCAATGTCAGTGTCCTGTGTCTCTCAACCATGGTGAAGGTTTGGTTACTGTACCTATCTACAAGATGGATCCTCGCCTTGGGACACCACTGGCCTCTAGGGATCATTTGCATCAGGCTATTATGGTTGCCATACATCTATTACAACAGGCGCTACCAGGTAAGTTTGTATCTATTTCTCTCACTGGTTGTTCGCATTATTGGATGTTTTTGATTCAGTTGTGCTACCAAGTAGGGGGAGAATAGGAGGAAGCTGAAAAAATACCACATGTAAATGATGATGCAGCTGTCTGAATGTAGTCTGAATATTCTGTTTTTTCTGTTATATGTTGTCTCTTTGGGTTTTGTTTATGAGACAAACACTTCTCTTTTAGTTTAGCTGTTTTGGTTGTAATATTTTGAACATGATTGTCTGTTTATCAGCCTGTTGAAGGATTAGTTATGACCATATGTTTTAATGCTGTGGTTTTCTATGCTTGGATGTGTGGTTCTTTGTTTGTTTGTTTGTTTGATTTGAACATGGACTCACAGAAGTTGCTTTATTATCAAACTTAATAAAAAGGGAGAGATTGAAAGGGAAATGAAGATCAGGAGCAAAGGATGTGAAGACGGTGTCGTATTTGAAGAATGTTGGGTTAATGGCGCGGGCTGATCAGATATGGAAAGGCTGTGGAGTTGACAGAAAATGGAAGTTTCGATGATAAGAATAAAGAAATTAAGGAAGATTTGGAAAGGATGCTTTAGGGTTAGGATATTATTTAAGGGCTCAAAAGTGAAGAGAAAGATAACACTTTTGAGCCGCAAAGTCTTTAGGGTTAAAGGGGAGAGTTGTGAGAACTGTATAAGAGATTATTAGATCTTGTGAGAAAGAACAAACGGGTTGGGTTAGGTTTTTAAGCTGATATGCATATTTTTTGTAATAGCTTATTGAACAAGTAGAATAAATAAAGATTTGTGTTTGCTTAAGAATTTTTTAATTCAAATAAGTTCAGTTTTCGTGTTCTACCAATCTTTCATACATATTGTCTTGAGACTCACCATCACGAATAAATAAGATTCACCGTGCAACCCGCATTCTACCGCCACTTCACCATCTTATCGTCACACGTAAGCCGTGTGGTCTTTGACGCTTTTGCTTTCACATGAGAATTCCATATACCGTCAATCTCAAACCATTAATTTTGCAATTCTCCATCTTCACCTTGAGCTTGAGGGGGCGTAAAAGAGAATTTAGAAGATCCATGATATCAAAGAATATATTTGTTATTATATTGTAGATATTTGTATTTATGTTAATTGATTTAGTTAAGTAGATAATTAGACAATTAGACTAATTCACCCCTTATATAAGCATGTATATTTTGTATATTCATATTCACTAAAGTCAATATCAAATTCCTTCAATCCTAAACTCTCATCACTCTAATACTCATTCACGTTTAGTTATTCTATTTATAATATTTTTGATGAACTATTGAGAAAATTAGATAATTGGGTATTAAAAAGTTTTAAATTTGCTAAAAAAGTATTTTACAAAAGTTTTTGTATTTGGTACTTTTTTCGTTTTGTAAATGATGCATTGTTTGTATGAATGATAAATGTTTTTGTGTGAATAGTGTATTATTTGTGTGAATAATTAATAGTTTGTGTGAATGAACAAAAAATACATATTTTACTAATAAAAAAACAAAAAGTGGCTATTTCTCAAATTAAAAAACAAAAGTACATATTTTCCAAGATAAGAACAAAAAATATCCAATTTTCAAAATTACTCTAAACTATTGAATTGTAAACAAAATATTATGATTAAGATAAAATACTCAGTCTAATACTTTGAATAAATAAAACACAAAACACATTAAAATAATTAATTTATATGTATCCTTGATAGATTTAGAGTGAAAAGGAATTCTGCTTCCACAATGACATAATGTTGGATCTTTTATTTTTCTTCAACTATTAATATAAAAATAAATAAAAACTACAAAGGTGGTTCTTAAGCAGTACGCTTCTAGCTCCAATTCTCCACTTGCAAACACTATGATTATTCCTACAGTTTCTATATCATTTTAGAGTGGTACCGTATATATATATATATATATATATATATTTGTTTGTGCTCATTTATTTTCTTGACTAATATGTAGATATGATAGATGGATGTCTCGTATACATATGATGGTCTTTTAGCTATTTATGCCATCTACACACACACACACAAACACTTCAAGTTTGAATAAAACAATGTATTAACTTTACAAATAAACAACAAAGCTTTGTGTGGCATTTTCAAAATGTCACTTTACAATTCCATAGCTAAATTTTCATCTCACAGTCGTCTCACTAGATGATGGGACCACAAACCGACTCTATTGAGTACTAGATTAATAAGTTTATTTGTACATTCAGGAAAGTGAGAAAGCGACAGTTATCCAAACCATCATATCACACGTTTTCTTTGCTCAACCGGTTAAGCTGGTTCGACCGTAATCAGGAAAAGTTAAACCAATTGTATCTTGTGGTTGAAGCCGCTGGGGTGGTCCCACTAGAGAGTATTTGATTGGACCCGTGAATCCGGCATGGTCCATTGCCAATGAATGAGTGAGCCTTATCATTCTCTGGCTGGCTGGGCCCCAAAGTAATAGGCTACACGTGAAGCTCATGCTGATGCTGTGAGTGAGTGTGTACTAATTTACCTTATACCTCGCAGGCAGCACATGACACTTGTATGTTAAAGGGACATTGTTTATTTTGTAACGTGAATTAGGGGTATATTGTAATGCAACAATTTGTGTCTCTTTTGAGTTTTGAATTCATCATGTGTTACTCTTGTGGTAAAAGTGACAAAATGGAGCATGTTTTGATAAAGATCCAAGCCTATATTGGTTGATATTATGATTCTTTATATTTATATATTCTTCCTAATCTAGTGGTATATACCTACACTAGATTAGGAAGAAGTGTTTGGTTTGACATAAAAAAAGAGGGTTAAGTTTCTGTTTTTTTCCCGAAAATTATTGTTCATCGGTTAGTCCATATCTCTTCATGACATGTCAAGATAAAATATCTTGGGTCTATGTCAAATCGCTGAGTACGTAATGAATTTGGTTGTATTTTGATGTGGTAGACAATTTTAAGTAAAATAATTCATTGCATAGATATTTATCAAATCCAATATTAAAAAATTAAAAACACCATGTTAAATATATTTGAAGTAAATGCAAATTCTCGTTTCTAGTTCCGAAACGAGCTACTAACCATTATGTGTCTATTGTATATAATATATATATATATATATATATATATTCTTTATC
>OVBE01013415.1:0-12726 GCA_900406425.1 Iberis pinnata
AGAAGGAAGAGGAGTAGCTTTTTATAATCTTGGAATGAATATGAATAATTTTCAATTTTCCGGTGGAGATATTTTTGGTATGAGCGGCGGAGGCGGCACCGGACGAGGAGGAAATGGTGGTGGTGGAGGTATCACTAGACCTTCGTTTTAACGTTTTTGGCGTTTTGGTGACGCTTTTTTTGCGTTTTGAGTTTGAACTCAAACTACTAGCAAATAGCGGTTGTAAAAAAATGCAAAAATTAGGGCTTCTTTTATTTATTTGGTGTGTGAAAAGATGAAATTAAAATAAAAGTTCAAAATATTTTTCTTTGTTGTTTATAATGAATAGAATCAGTACTGCTATAGATATTATATTTCTTAGACTATAGTTACAATGTGTTTCTAAGTCAAATTTTCACATTTTCATTTACAAAATCTGATTTATTATGATCAATTTTTTAAATGTGAAAAAATAAATTCTAACAATATCACTTACAAATATTTACTTCTACAAGTCAAAATATCAGGTGAATGCACAATTGTTAGTTGATTTTTTTATTTTCTTTTTTAGTTGATTTTCCATTTAAGATTGTTGTAATATAATTCTAATTTTGTGTGAATCCACCAAATTTATATTATGATCAATTTAAATTTTTCACATTTAAATTTACAAAATCTGATTTATTATGATCAATTTCTTAAATGCGAAAAATAATTACGAAGAAAAAAATAAATTCTAACAATCACTTACAAATATTTACTTCTATAAGTCAAAATATCAGGTGAATGCACAATTGTTAGTTGATTTTTTTTATTTTTTATTATTTGATTTTCCATTTAAGATTGTTGTAATATTAATTTGGGTGTAAATCCACCAAATTTATATATAGTATTATTTTATTAGTGATATATATATATATGTGTGCATTGGTCATAAAAGTTGAACTTCCACTGTCTGCCAAAGAAGGGGAAGAATATTTTGGGAGAAAAAAAATTAGAACCCTAATTTCTATGATGTCGTCTAACTCCAAAACACATTGGAACTTGATATCTTCTTCTCTTTATTTTTTTCTTTTGAAAAGCCTGCATGCAGAGAATATGCTTTCTCTTCAAGTTATATATGGTCTTCATAAGCATATATGAATTTCATTAGATTGAGATTTTCTATGAATATATAGTTTCTGATGTTTCTATTAGATTTCATCTCTTTACATGCTTTGTGACAGTCTTTTCAGATGTTCAAGATAGGATTGGTTTTGGCCAAACCCAATGAAACATTAGCATATAGTTCTTGGAGATTTTATAGGTAATCAAAACTTAAAATTTAATAGGTATGAAATATTAGTCTAAATTTTTTTATTTTGTTTCATGCCCCTATAATTTCAAAGCCGACCCTGACTCATAATCAAAGCTCGCAAATGTAACTGATGTTTCACTATATGTTATAGTATGGAAAAGAGTGCATGTTGCACAATACATAAGGGTAGCTAGCTAAAACCGATCCTGAAATTTTAAAAAAAATTGCAAGCCAAAAATGGCTATTTTTTAACATATGGAGATATGAACTTGGAATATCCGGCCATGAGAGATAAGCAAGTGAGGGCAGAAATTGTTTGAAAACCCAAACATGGGAATTGTTGATATGTTTTAAGGACCAGTCCTGATTTGTCAAGAGGTATATTTTAGCATAAACCTTTTTATATTACTTGGTATCTTGATTCTTTTTAGAAAAGAACATCTTGACAACTACTTGGGCTTTGCAAGGCTTGATCAAATCCGACTCAATGCTTGAAACAAATACATTATAGAAGATATTTTTGAAGGAATGGTTCAAAATCTTTCTCAGAACATCAAAGTCTCCATTGCCTTCTCACATTAGATGAGAAGAGAATCATAGGCTTTGTTAATATCAATTAGGTTAACTTTGTTTATCAAAAAAGGATGCCAAATGGCGCAATTCTTGACAAAAGTGTATAGGAGAATGTTGTGATAAAATGTCACTAACTTCTTCTCGTTGAAGTTTATAATTAAATTAACTAGATTAGGACCCACATGATACGCTATAAAGTAAATTATTTAGATTTAAAATAATAACATGTGTGATTATATATTTTAATCGACGTTAAAATCTAAGTTTAATTATTATTAGATTTTTTTTTATAAAACATTTTTTGAAATATACATATTTAAATTAGATTATTTGAAATTATAAGAAGTAAGTATTCATTGATTTCAAAATCACATATATATATATATATATATATATATATATTAACATAGTTTGTTATTATGTAGTTTCCATTTAAAAAGCAATACAAATTTTTTTCTTCAAAGTTTATACTATTAATCTTTTATATATTTTATTTTTTCATTATTTAATTTTATAATTTATGTTTGAATTATATAATCAATATTTTTATTATTATATATTTTCCATTTAAAACATCAATATTTTTTTCTTATTTTGTTATTCAATTATTTTTTGAAAAATAATAAATTAACAATAAGAAAATTTTCATTAGTTTAAATATTATATTGACACATGTCTTAATCTTAATTAACAATGATATTTGTCACGATCTTATGAATTACGATTTTGTTTATGTGTTGTGTTCACATTAAACGCCTTCCAGTTTATATAATAAAATATGCCTAATATCAATTGATTTTGAATTAAAATCTCACAATTTTTTATATGTTCTTTACTTTTCTTTTGTTGAACATTTTGTTGGATTGTTTTGTTGACTAAACTATAGAGTTTGAAAAATGAAAAAGGTTTTAAGGGAAAAAACAACATTACATTTTGCTTGTGAATACGGTGAGGTATGCAAACATTTTAACTAACTAACTAGTTTCTTTATCCGCGCGATGCGCAGGTTTTTGTTTCCCCATTTTTACTATTTTTAAAAATTTAAAATGTTTGTCAATTTATTATTACATTTCAAATAGTTTTTATTTGGTTTTCTTTTGTTCGTTTTTTCAATTCATTTCGATCTTTTATAATACTTTGTCCATTGTTTAGTTTTTATATATATGTGTAATTTTTTCTTATCTTAATCTCAATTTATTTGATTTGTCATACATGTTTCGAAATATTGTATTTTTTGTACAGTTAATCCCGCAATTAAATATGCATTTCTAATTTATTAATAAAATTTTAAATTTAACATTTTTTCTTTGTTCGAATTGATGTTTATGTTTTGTTAATTGATGGATTTGCATGCAATTTTTTTGATTGAATGTGAATACTTATGTTTTTTTTTTTAATGTTTTTCCTTTTAAGACTTTTTCTTTTTGTTTTTTTTTTTAATTTTAAACATACTTTTAAAAAAAATTTAAATTTTTAAACATATTTTTAAATTTTTTATATTTCCTAGTTTTATCTAATTAATTGTGTTCGTTTTAAACATATATTCAAGGGAATTTTAAAATATAATTTTGTATATGCACATTCATATTAATCTTATTTTCTTCTTCTTCTTTCTCTCTTTTCACAATTTTATTTTTGTTATTTTCTAAACCAACTAAAAATAGTCATCATGAGATAATGTTTGTTTGGTGAATTTTGCTTACTTATGTTTCTCATGACCATCATTAAGGGGCAGAAGATTTCATGATAATATGATTTTATTCTTATTCTTTTTTCCTTGATGAAACATATCTTGTTGAAAAAAACATTCATATATGTGAACTTACTTTGGACATATTTCTTCATCGCATAAACCTCAAAGGAGAAAGGAGAGGCTGCAAATCTCACACTGGGTTTCTGAGGAACTTGTGAGTATATATAAATGCAATAAGTGATCCATTTACAAAGATAGTTAGTTTTGTTTTGGACGCTAGGTGCAAAACCTTGAATGATCTCCATTTTCCATGTAAAGAATTGTTTTCTTTATTCCTCTCTGCTCGGCCTCCAAGCATGAGCAAAAAATCATAATCTGGTTTTTGCTTGGTCTGATTTTGGTTGACTTGCTAATGTAGTGTCTGAAACTGCATTTTGGTAGATAGGAAAATATATATTGGATGAGTTGCAAAATACAAAAGGGGTTACCACAGTGAGTTTCATAATTATAGAGCGTTTTGCCAAGTTATATGTACAATATGCTTAAATGTACGACTTACATTACTCTTTTAAAAGCAAAAAAATACATAATCGATCAAATTGTTTACTGAATCAATTTTGCTTCTTTGACTTGTGGATTAGTACTTCCTAACGTCTGCCTTTTTGTAACTATGGAAACAATGTTATGAAGCGCATATGACTTTGCAAGTAAATTAATAATGCGTCTCACCATTATCAGAAAAGTCTATATTTTTATTACCTCATTTTCAGTAGCTCAGCAACTTCAGAAACTGATAATCCTGGTTGGATCAACCAAGAGCTGCACCATTTATAATTTTAAAAAAAAAGATTTAGCCAAGAATCTTAATTGGTAGATGTAACTTAGCTTACTTTTCCCATTGTTTCTATTGAAGCACAAAATCAAAGCTTTTTGAATATCTGGAGGTAGACTGCTTTTTGCTAGACGAGAATCGAATTTAGCGGCTCGGATCACCTGAGTGATGAAAACTTCAAAAAGAAGAAATATTTTTAAAGTAGTAAAAAGAATAAGTTGATGAATATGATAATCTTGTATTCATCACACATGCTAGCTATCTCATATGGATATGTGCTAATCCTAAATACCAAAGAAAGAACATCAAAACACAACTTGTCCAAGAAAGCAGCCTAACCATGACAAGACTTCACACGAACTGGAAGGAGGAGAAAAAAAATATTGAGGGTACCAGCTTACTCAAAGTAAAATCAAAGCTTACAAGAGGCAAGAAAACATTACAATCCTACATCAATAAAGCAATGATTCATCCAAATCTAGTCTTTTATTATCAATAATTTAATACATAATCTCAGTTTTGTTTTACATGGTAAGAGGTTATTACCTTAATAGACACTACCGAAGCCTCCATTTTCAAGCTCTTTAGAGGACTTGTAACTGAAACCATCATCAACACAATTTTAAGTGTCCAATCTCATATATCAAATCTTCGTTGACACAGTGAGATTTTCTTTGTCCCAACCTTCACATTCTCAAGGTTCATCTAATTTTATATGATTCCACATATCCGTTATTGCTTTTTCATTTCATAATTATTTTTAGATTTTGTACTAACCTAGTAGTTCTTGTTTTGCAGATCAAAGGCAATAGGCATTGCAGGTTTCTGATGATCTCTTTGAGACCTCATCTAATCATTAGTCTTGTGATCTCTTGTTTTTTTTTTGTAACAAATTTTGTTTTTGTTGTTGTTAAAACTACAAAAATATTTTCAAGAACACAAACTTGTTATTGATCAAATAGATTCTTCAAGTTAAGCTCCCAGGACACTGAAATGATCTCAATGACATTAATTTTCGGATGATCAGAGCAACACGCATCCTATTTTTTTGGCTTCTCGGGTATGAAATAGCCTCTTTTCATCAAAACTTTAGTAAGAATAGAAGCAATACTACATCGAAAAAATTGAAACAGAGGATGGAAATCTATTATGAAAGAACAGGTTGAATGTGAAAACCATTATGTATAAGCTACACTTACTTTGTTTTCATCTCGTCGTTTTGGATCTGCTTCACAATATGGTTGTCTCACTCATTAGATTAACTGGTAATCATAATTGAGAAGGGAGGTGAACGCTCAGTGTCTTTATCACATTGCCTACTAACAAAGATTTATATATGNAAGGAGATGAATAGATCATTATAAGCCAATTAATTGATTTAATTTAACGATAGATTAATTAAAATGACGTTTGGTTTTAGGCTTATAAATGATTTGGCAAATTTTGATTAGTTAGTTTCTTTGTTGATGTGGATAGCCTCAAAAGCTAGAATTTGTTCCTTTTATATAGTATAGATTTTTTTTGGATCCTAGTTCTCATGGACAATCTCCGGATCGGACCTGCATATTATTATAAAACTCGGCAAAACGTAGAAAGAAATACACTAATTGATGTAGCCAAGCACAACAACTAGCTAGCTTGAGGTAGTAAAACTATTTGAGAAGAATACTTTCCTTTGAGCTTATGTTAAAGAAAGTCCTAAAGCTCATATTATCTTTAAAGGAATTTTTGTCTTTTGGGTATTAGAAGATATACAAAACCAAACTATTCATATCAAAGTGATTCTATTCTTGTATCATAACTATTACTCCAAATCCCTAAAGTCTCAATCTTTACATATTTTTTATACAAAACTTCAAAAACCCAAAATCTAGAAATTAAAAATATCATAAAAGAAAAAAACTTTAAAATATATAAATTCAAAAAGGTCTAGTCTTTATTTTCAAATGAGTATGAATCATTGCAAGTTTTTAAAATCTTTGATTCTCAAAGCACGAAGCTTTACACGGCTTAAAACCACTCTATCTCCGCCGCAACCACCGTCATCATCAGTAATAAACAATCTCGAAACTCACAATACAAGATTATGTATAATCGGTAGTGGTCCGGCGGCTCACACGGCGGCGATATATGCATCTAGGGCAGAATTAAAGCCTCTTCTTTTCGAAGGATGGATGGCTAACAATATCGCTCCCGGAGGTCAATTAACAACCACCACCGACGTCGAAAACTTCCCTGGATTCCCAGAAGGTATTCTCGGTTCTAACCTAACTGAGAATTTCCGAAAACAATCAGAGAGATTTGGTACTAAAATCTTCACAGAGACGGTGACGAAAGTTGATTTCACAACGACACCGTTTAAGGTGTTTACAGATTCAAGAATCGTTCTTGCTGATTCTGTGATTATAGCTACAGGAGCTGTAGCTAAACGGCTTAATTTCAATGGTTCTGATGAATTTTGGAATCGAGGAATCTCAGCTTGTGCTGTTTGTGACGGAGCTGCACCAATTTTTCGAAATAAACCATTGGCTGTTATCGGTGGTGGAGATTCAGCTATGGAAGAAGCTAATTTCTTAACTAAATATGGATCTAAAGTGTTTATAATCCATAGGAGAGATAGTTTTAGAGCTTCTAAGATTATGCAACAAAGAGCTTTTAAAAACCCTAAAATTGAAGTGATTTGGAATTCGACTGTGATTGAAGCTTATGGTGATGATGGAGAAAGAGGGTTTGTTCTTGGTGGATTGAAATTGAAGAATTTGGTTAATGGGGAGATTTCAGATTTGAAAGTTTCTGGATTGTTTTTTGCTATTGGTCATGAGCCAGCAACTAAGTTCTTGAATGGTGAAATTGAGGTTGATTCTGATGGTTATGTTGTGACGAAAGTTGGTAGTACAAAGACTAGTGTCGCCGGAGTTTTCGCTGCCGGTGATGTTCAAGATAAGAAGTATAGACAAGCTGTTACAGCTGCAGGAACTGGTTTAGCTCTTTCTCTACTCTCTACTCTCTACTCTCGTTTAAGCTGTTTTATACTTCGAATGTTGCATTTAGGTGTTCGGGTATTCGGTTCTTGTTTAGCCTAGGTGTTCCGGTATTCAGGTATTCGGTTCTTTCAAGTTTTGGGTAGTTCAGATTAGGGGTGGGCAAAAAACTCAAACCGAACCTACCTAAACCGACCCAATAAAAAACCCAAACCGACTCTTACCGCACCATGGATAACCGAATTGGTTATAATTTTTTCAACCCAAATGGTTCGGTTCGGTTTAAACCCAAACCGAACCAATACCCAATGTGTTTTTTTATAGCTGGTGATTGTAGAGGTAGATTTTTTAATCATATTTTACTTTTTGGTTAAATTTGGTATGAAAATGTTAAGTTGTTGTCATTTGGTATTCTGGTGTCTCTAAGATTTTCTTACGGAAAAACATCACTCGTTGAAATCTTTTAATTCTAATTTCTTTTTTCTAGTTTATGTTTCTTCTGTACGTTGTTTTTTTTTTTTCTTTCTTTACTTAGTGTTTTAAAAATAATATATTTATTTTTATTTGATATACTTTAATAATTGATTCATACGTCGCACAAAATTCATATTTTAGAATTTAGGCGAAAAAGCTCCATAAAAAATTAAACTATACCCAAACCAAATTGATCCAAACCGAACTAACTCAAATCGAAGTAATCCAAACCGAAATAACCCAAACCGAACACAAACCAAACCATACTAACTTTGGTCGAGTTTGGTTATAGTTTACTAAAACCGAACTGAACACAAAAAAAATTGAAGTGCCCACCGCTAGTTCAGATATAAGAGCTTATGATTCATTCAAGTACTTTTAAAGTTCGGTTCCTAAAATTTCAATTTGGTTCAGATTTAGTTTCTGTTTGTTTAAATAATAGAATTTGATATCCATTCGGTTAATTTCATAATTAACTTCGAGTTTAAAACTGAGTATTTCGGTTCGATTCTTAAGGTAGCGGTAATTTTGCCCTCCATCGATGCATTGGGAGTTAGTCTTGATTGAGTATGTAGTGTTGTTCCATTGCATAGTAGATATTTTCGATTATTCGAATTCTTGCTCGGTTTATAGTGTGCTAAATTCGGCATTGTAACTTGATTGATTGTGTAGGATGCATGGCGGCTTTGGATGCGGAGCATTACTTACAAGAGATTGGATCTCAACAAGATAAGAGTGATTGAGAGAAATGTTCATTGTTGATTATTGATTTGGTGCAGAATGAGATTTGATATTTAGCATTGAACAAGTGAAGTGACTTATGATTTGTTTGATTCTTTATGTTACTGTTGGGGAGTTTGAGTATGAATATTGTTCAAAGTTGTTAACTTACTAGATTTATGTAAATACTACATACTTAAATAATGAAAAATGTGTATCTACTCTTAATAATGATATAATTTCGTGAATAAAGAAGACTTGAAACTTTGATGTGTAGGTACTCTTAATAATGTAAAAACGGGTATTTCGATAGAATAAACCCTAAACTTGCCCTATAGGTTATAGGATAACCCGCAAGTACCCAAATTAAAATGTAATTTTCATATTTTTTCAGATACTTGTTACTTAGTAAGGTAAAATTGTTATCCGATAGGATAAATCCATAGGTAAACTCGCGGATACTATTTTTTTTTTTTTTAAGTCTTCTCAATACACATTATTTAATAGAGTAAATCTATTGATACCCAACATAAAAATTACCCATTCGGATAAATACTTTTATGTATTTTTCTGAAAAATAAGCAGGCTCTTGGGCATAATATTTTAATAAGATAATATGTATTTGTTGGGCTTTTACCCATTTTCAAAATCATTAAACGGAGCAATAGGATACAGACGGTATGGAACGTAACGGTACAAAGAAAAGCAGGATCATACATGCTTGGGCCATCTCCAACCTTAACACTATTTTAGTGTTGAAATTACACTATTTAGTGTAATTTTAACACTAAACAAATTTAATTCTTCAACCACAATACCAAATATCACCCTAAAAAAAAATATTTCTTATTATTATGTTATTAAATTAATTCTCTATAATATTTAAAAGTCTATTATTATTTATAATAAATTAATATAACTCAAAATAATATAAAAATTAAATAAGAATTAGAAATGATTGGTTTTTCGGGGGTTTTTTGTTGGCTTTTTTTTTTTGTTTTTTCGGTTCCTTTTGTTTGGTTTTCGGCTCAATTGGTTATTTACCATATTTCCTTCCGAATTGAACCGAGTATAATTTTGGTTCAATTTTCATTTCTAAAGTTTGGTTCGATTTTTCATTTTTGTTAATTTTTGGTTTATTCAATTAATTTTAGCAAATTCGGTTCAGTTAACGTAATATAAAATAAAATTATTGTCAAACCGAACCGAACCAAAAACCATTTTTTACAATAATTCATTGAATCAATCTATATTAACCGAGTAATATTAATTATATAACTAATTGAATGTATAATTCATATACTAGATATATTATTTTAATGTAAAAAATAAAATACGATTTGTGATACATTATATAACCCCTTGTTTAACACATTTTGTGACAAACAAAAGAAACGAAAAAGAAAAACATTTGTCGTAGCTACAGTACTACACCAAATTTGGTATGATATTGTATCAAATCACACTATTACGCTATTATACCGTAAATTATAACGTCTCATTGGAGAAGAGAAATAAAAAAATGGACAGCATAATAACGTTATAGAGTCCGATTGGAGTTGGCCTTAGGAGGTACTACAGCCTGGTGCTGGTGTTGATAAATTCAAATTTGTGGATCTTTAAGAAGATGAGATGTTCAAATTAGTTTTTGGGTGTATGATTGGAGTTAGGCAAAACAAAATGACGTCGTTTGATTGGAGTTAAGTAAAGCATGCAACCACCAAAATAGAATCTTCCACATAGTTGAAAATAAAATTCAAAAGAGGCTTTGCTTAAACTATTCTTCCTCAAGAGAGCCCAATTTTCACCAAAATATAATATGATGAATATATAAACGATAAATGTACATTTTTTACGCCAAAAAATAATGAAAAGTATTAAATTCATGCCTTATTCTAATAACAAAATATTCATGTTTGTAGTAGTTTTGAAAGAAAAAACATTTTCATGATAATTTGAAATGGGGAATATGCTATTTTAAAACATAAACACCGCTAATTATTACTTACCATTTAAGTATTACTAGATTGTTGGACTGCACCATGCGCGGTCATAAAGACACTTAAAATGTATTTGTATTAAAATTTATAATTAATATATTTTGTACACTTCGTTGTTGATATTAACACAATATAATAAAATATTAATATTATTCGACTAAAATATTATTAAATTACAATAATATTATTATATAATTATATCGAAACTTAGATAAAAATATATATAATTGTGTATGTATTGTTCTAAAACTTAATTCAACCATAATAAATGACTATGATATATTAGTAATTTACTATCTAATATTATTTAAAACTTATCTTGAATGCCTTAAATTATTTTTATATATATGAAAATCATTTATCGGATATATTGATCATAATTAAACGTAAATACTACGTATTTGTGTATATTTTACGTATTTGTGTATAAATAATAATATATATTGGTATTATATACAATATACAAAATTAATGTTCGTGTTAATCTATAGAAATAATAAAATATTATAAGATTTAAAAAAATAAGATATACATAATCATATATTAACGTGAAAAATTTATAAAAACATAAAACCCAATTATATTAATATTATGAGATAATATATTTTCATATTCACGTAACCCTACAAAAATATACATAGAATACTAAATCATGTATAAATTATATAATCGTAGTGAATAAACACATAACAAAAAGTTAATTACATATCAATCATAGATGTTTGCATAACACCAATCACAAATTGCAACGAAAAATTCATATCATTAATGTTTAATGATGTATATATGGTTTCATGTAAACCTACAAAAGATAATATGGAGAAACTAAAAAGTCACGTAATATCGCATAGTTATGTTTCGATACATACAACATAAAAATACATAATACAAATTCAGAAATTTAGAATATATAATCTTTTATATATGCATATTTGAGAAAGTAGAAACTCTTTACGATATTTAAGAAATTTCTATAAATACATTATAATATATAAATCTTAACAAATTTTTAAAATTTTAAAACATTAAAACTTTGATGTATGTATACTTATTTTCTGATAGGTACGGTATAATATATAAATCTTAACAAAACTTAGAATTTTAAAATATTATAATTTTGATATATGCATATTTTAAATAAAAACTTTAAGATATTTTGATATATAAATTATAATATATATAAATCTTAACAAATTTCAAAAAATATTTAAAAACATAAAATTTATATATATATATATATACTTGAGAAAATAAAAACTTATCAAGATATTTAATAAATTTATAAGTTGTGTTTTTTAACAAAATTCATAATTTAAAGATATTAAAGTTTTGATATATGCATATTTGAGAAAACAAAAATTGTTTAAGATATTTTGATATATACGTTATATTTTATCATTCTTAACAAATTTTACAATTAAAAATGTTAAAAATTTGATATATTTATATTTTAGAAAATAATAATTTATTAAGATATTTAATAAATTTATAAATTATATGTATTCAAAATAAAAATATTTAGTTACCTTCAAAATTAAGAGCTTCAATTAAATTATATTGAGAAGAGAAGATTGAACATCGATGTGTTCGTGGTAGAATTCCACGGAAATTTTAAAGGAAAACCTACAATTCATAAACATAATTAATAAGATTCAAAATTAAACAAACATATTATTATTGTAGAAAACATAATTGATTGTATTTATATAAATATCAATAAACATCGATTGTGACGTTCATAAAGTAATTCAATCATAATAGCCTACAATTGGAATCAAAAAGACATTAATATCATGAATAGTTTTTTTTTTTTTTTTTTTTTTTTTTTTAAAAAAAAANAAACAACTTGTAAAAAGCGAAAGTCAACTGTCGGCGAAAGGAATTGCGATTAGGTCAACTCGGCGCAAAGTCAACTGACGGCGCCGCTTTCACCTTCGGCCGACCCATCCTCGCCGCCGGTGGTCCATATGGTCGGTCCGGCGCAGACGAATCCACCAGGCTCTCCAGCCGCAACTCCACATCGTCCATGGTCGGCCCTTGTTGCTTCCTCTGACTTGCGATCGTTAAACTCTCTCAGACCAACCTTTACCGTCGACCATGACACAGTGACGGCGGCGGTTCCTCCATCTTTACTGTCCGACTCCACTCCCTTGTGGACTTCTTTCTTAGTGGGTTAC
>OVBE01013416.1:0-12724 GCA_900406425.1 Iberis pinnata
AGACCTCAGGATTGATGCTAATTGATATGTAAAATCCATGAAAATTCAGAGTCATCATGGCCTAGTGGACAATGCGCATTATCGAGCCATACCATGCAGAGGATCAAGCGAAAAATGCAGGGGATCGAGCTATTGGACGACAGATCAACCCGAAGCAGAACAATGCGTAGAATCGAGCCGCAATACATTGTCTCAATCCAACAATGCACATTATCCCACGATAGCCATCGAGAAACTTAGCAAAAAGGGATTCTAGGCCAAAACAAATGGTCTATTGACCAAACCGGATTTTCTCGAGCTATTTTGGATAAGGATGCTTCTAGAAATCGAGATATAGCCATTGATCTCACTTTGACCGACAGTCTACTTTTGCGTCTAGGTTCACCTGAGACACGCGTCCAAATGGTCCTCTCCTGGTCCATACACGCCGTTTCGAGCTGCTTTTTTTCTTTTACCCATATTTTCATCTTATGTAACTTTTCTTTAAATGTTTTAAGGGCGATCCTAGGTTTTTCTAGGATCACCTATTTAAACATTGTATGCGCCACATTTCCAAATTAAAGAAGAAATATTTCCTCTTAACTTTTCTCTCAAACTCGATTTCTCACTCTCTATCCTGTTCTTGAGCTTTATCCGTCATGGATAGAGCTTGATATTCTCTCAAACTTTCAGGGAGATGCACAAGAAAAGGCTTTCCAAGCCTTGAAGAGAAGCTTATCAATTCTTCCTTACTAGCTTTACTTATTTTTCTTAAGACCTTTGAAATTGAATGTGATGCTTCTGGTGTAGGCATAGGTGCAGTCTTGACTAAATATAAGAAATCGGTGGCTTACTTCAGCGAGAAACTAGGTGGATCCACTCTGAATTATCCCACCTATGACAAGGAACTTTAAGCACTTGTCTGAGCTCTCCAGACGTGACAGCACTATCTATGGTCGAGAGAGTTCGTCATCCACATCGACCATGAGTCTTTGAAACATCTCAAGGGACAACAAAAGCTCAACAAAAGACATGATCGCTAGATGGAGTTCATAGAGACTTTCCTTACGTCATAAAGTATAAGAAAGGTAAGGTAAATGTAGTTGCCAATGCATTGTCCCCAAGGTACACTCTAATCTCAACACTTTCTTCGAAATTGATTGGATTTGAGATGATTAAGGACTTGTATGAATTGGATTCTGATTTTAAAGAGTATTATGTGAAATGTACTAAATTTGCCTTTGAGAAGTACCATAGAAAGGATGGATATCTCTTCTTCTGCAACCGGCTATGTATTCCCAATGGTTCAACCTGGGAACTACTTATTCGAGAGGCTCATGGAGGAGGTTTAGTCGGGCACTTCAGCGTAACCAAGACTCTACTTGGGGTACAAGATCGTTTTTACTGGCCAAACATGAAAAAGATGTAGAGAAGGTTTGTATACTCCTCTCCCTATCCCTTCTCAACATTGGACAGAAATCTCTATGGATTATGAGTCGATTACCTCGAACCAGAAATGGTAGAGATTCAATTTTTGTAGTTGTTGACATGTTTAGCAAGATGGCTCACTTTATAGCTAGCCACAAGACATATGATACCTTGAGTGTAGCCAACTTGTTTTTCAGAGAAATAGTGAGATTGCACGGAATGCCTCAAGTTATTTTTTCTGACCAAGACACCAAGCTCTCTTTCTTGACGACTTGTCATCCTCAGATGGATGGGAAAACCGAAGTGGTAAACCGGTCTCTTTCCAATCTCTTACGTGCCATGGTGAGAAGTAATCTCAAGTAATGGGAAGAGTGTCTCCCACATATCGAGTTTTCTTATAACCACGCTAAGAATTCCTCAATTATTTTATCCTTTTGAAATCATGTAGGGGTCTAATCCGCAGTCACCTTTAGACGATAAGAAGAAATTTGAAAGATACATGCTAAAGCCAAGGAGAATATAGAGGAGAAGACCAAGCTGTATAAGAAACACGCCAACAAAGGCCGCGATGGTCTTCAAAGTAGAAGATCTCGTTTGAATACATCTTAGAAAATACCATTTTCCCGAGGAGAGGAAGTCCAAGCTGATGTCGCGAGTAGATGGACCTTTTGAACATGTCCAACGAATCAACAACAATGCCTACCGCCTCGACTTAAAAGGGAAGTATGAAACCTCAAGTTCATTCAATGTTTCTGACTTGATCCCTTATGTTGCAGATACAGATTTGAGGAAAATTCCTTTTCAAGAGGGAGAGGATGATATTATCGTGGCCAGCTCTGAAGAGGAAGAGCCGGAACCTGAGCCAGAAGGAAGGATCATTTGTTCCAAAGAAAAAGAGATAGCCAAGAAGATCCATACAATGATCCATGCGGATTCCGAAGTTCCCATGGATGTGTTCAACGTCTTCATCTCCATCTAGACAGAAGAACCATGTAACTATGATTGAATAGCTAAGTGATGTGATTCTGTAATCTTTTCCTTGGTGCGGATTTGGTAGGAAGAGGTTCTTCATAAAGGTTTTTAACTAGAAAAATCACATCACTACGCCTAAGCTATTAAGAATATTTACTTCGGCCAAGTGTCTTAGACACTTCCACAGTTCTGATCGAATAAAACGCTTCGTTGTTTTTCATTATTTTTAGACATCTCATTGTTTTTATTTAAAAACTACTTGTTGTTTTTGGGCTATGTCTAGTGCCCTAAGGCTCATGTGCCTCGTCGCCTATTTAGGCTCAAACCCTTATTTCTTTTCGAGGTAGTGAATGATTATCAGAGAAACACTTTGTGCATGCGAGTTATTCACTCATAGATTTGAGAAATCTGAGTTTCTTACAAGTTCTAATCTTACAAGAAATTCTACAAACCTTCGGCTCAAGAAATTTGCATCTTGGCTGAGTCGTTACCATTCACCACATCGTTCCATAGAGCCATTGCTATGCCGCATCATTCGCATCATCCTGTTCCAGCCGAGAAACCCAGCCAGGATCATCGTGCCACGCATAAGCAGTCGCATCACCTTACCGGGCCAAAAAGCCGTTGCAGGTTTAACTACTGCATCACTTGCCGAGATTGTCGAACCTCATACCCAAACCAAAGAAGCAGTCTGATAGCACAGCCGAGCCAACCGATTGTCCCGATAGCGACACAGCACCACTCGACTCCTCACCCTAGCCATCCGACGAGCCTTCTCGGCCAAGAAACCTATTTTTGGACCCGGTAGACTCGACCACCTAGTAAGAGTTAGTGATCCTAGATCGTATCAATATTTAAATAAACATCTAACCAAATTACTATGTCAACAAAACTTGCATAAATTATACAAGATTTATAAAATTAAACCGGGAACACTTGTTCCCCTTTCTACTAAGGTACATCTGCCCATGCATGTCCGGACACACCCTTAAACTACCCACCCGTTCCTGCAATTCTTCTCAATAAGTCCATGTATACTGCCTTTAAAAATTTGAATTTCCAGTCTAGTAAACGTTCCCACGCACCTAGAATGCGCGGCCTAACATTCCCAAATTTCCCTTCAAAATACGACCAATCTTATCTAAAACCTAACCAAGGTTGTTCGTTTAATTAAAAAATTACCCTTCGTTGGACCAATTGCCACTTTACTCAAAATGCATATTGACAGACCGAGCTAGTTTTAATTCGAATTTCCAACCGATTCTGTCCCCACATGTGGCCTAACTTTGTCCCGGTTTGACTAGTCCACACACTCGAATTCCCCTTCGTTAAAATTTCCCATTATATCGATTATAACCTTGGTTTTAAGCACGAATCTCATGCATGTTGGTTTATTGGTTTCATAAAACCTGAGCTATCAATCCAATTAGACGAACACATATGTTACAATAAATCCCAAAAAATTTGAATTTTATAAAATTTTCCATAAAATATATGAATTGTGCAAATTTTCATTTCAATACACTAATTTAGCAGAAATAAAATTCTCTCAAAACTTTAAACAATCTCTCTCTTCCACTCTCACTCGCGGCGAAAGAGAGTCGACCAGAGGAGTCGAGAAGAGCATCGACGGTGCCGGCTGCTGAGCACAACCACTTGCGCTAAGACTTGGGATCCGCTTGCGTATTCAGCGGTGGTGGATCCAGCAGCCTGAACTTTCATCCGCGACTCAAAACTTTCAGATCTACTCTTGTATGGACTCAAATCACGGCAGAGGGCATAAAGAAAAAGCTTTCTCTCGACGCCTGAGGCTTGAGCTCGGTCACAAATGCGGCGGTAGAATAAGAAGACGGAGTCGGAGCTACAGAAAACCACAGAACTTGGCCAGCGAGATCTAGGGCATCCAAGTCGCAGAAGGCGTGGCTTTATCATCTCCGGATAGGGAGCAGTGTTTTTAGTACGATCAGGTTATACCGCCGGCAAGGAATCCTCTAGATCTGCTATTCTCGGGTTACTTTTCAGGTTCCTTGGTCACAAAACTGGTAACATCGTGAACGATATCTTCCTCCTTACTCTCCTCTGTTTTTATGGTGGGTGAAGGCGGTCGCGCATCTTCGCCTGTTCGGCCGAGCCACCTCGACACCCCTTCGCAGACAATTTGCAGCTTAGAGGCGGCTGATTAGATGAATGTTCTATTCATTTGATTTCTAAAGTTTTCCTTAATTAGATCAGTCTGAGTTTGTAATTCAGGTTTGAGTTTGATATTTCTAGAGTTTGGGCCCAATCGTGATTTTGTATGGTTTGTATATTTGGATTACTATAAGCTTTAAATAGAAAAACTATTTAAAACATAGTATTTTAGTAAATGATGTGTTTTTTATTTGAAATTATAAAAATAGGTGGAATTGTGTCTATAATTGGTAGTTTGAGTGGTTTTTTGGAAAGTGTAATAAAAAATCCGAAAATAACCCTGCACTATTAATTCAAATTATTTGTAATATATATGTTATTAAATTAGGAAAGTAAGATTAAATTATTTAAAAGTAAGAAAAAATTCTTGTGTGTATCTTTTAGGAAAGTAAAATTTGACATTATGATCATATAATAAGCGTAGATCAATATAAGGAAACTATGAAAGATTCTTGATTTTTTTTTAAGCATAGATCAATATAAGAAAACTATGGTTGTTTTAGCGGGTACTAAATCACATGTGTTACAAATATTCACATGAATGCAGTCTGTTCACACGTATGTCACTTGTACACATGAATGAATTTTATTTACGTGTATGTATATTGTTCATGTAAGACAAACACAATTGCTAAAAAGTTTAATTCAATATAATAAGCGTAGATCAATTTATACCTACCACATTACAACATTTACATTGGTTAAAGTGATTGTACATTAATAATGTATGAACGCTTGATTGCACCTCTTGTTTCCTAAACTCTTATGTGTACGGAGATTTGGTTACTGCTGAAGGATTACATATGTCTCGTGCGATTGTGAATGTCAATATCTTGAGTAGTTCCATTAATCACTTTTTCATACGACATAAATAACGAAAACATTAGAAATACAAGATGAAGGTGGACAACTAATAACAAAAATCTGAATAAAGGACAAGATTGAATATTAAGAAAACAACACCTTTCTTAATCGATCATTGTTACGGGAATCATCTTGCAAGTCAACTTGTGCACCCTTCATTACATCCTTCTGAGTACCTTGCCTTGTATCCTCCACAACCATCTGAGCACATTCAATTGCATCATTCACATAATTATTAGGTTGAAACTTACAATCAGACTTGTTAAATGTTGCAAAAATTCAAATACATGAATGTATGCAATTCATAAAATGTGTGCATCAAAATTTAAACATAATATGACTTCAAACAATGCTGAATAAGAGCTGAACGGTATGATCAAATTTACACTACCATTCACATGAATGATGTGGTTCATATGTTCAGTTATAATTCACATGTATAATTTATATGCACGTGTATGCAGTATATTCACATGAATGTAAAACCTCTAATGCCGAAATGAAAACCTCCACCAAAAATATCAAAACCTGATAAATCAAAATGAGAATAAATTATCAAGTATAATGGAAGAACCTGTTAAGAAAATATTAATAAGAACACTCAAAACAAGAATAATCTAACTTAATAACTAAAATCCAGAACAATCTAATAAGAACACTCACAACCCTAAATCATGAAAAATTCAGAGAAGACGACAAGATCCAAATCGCCAAAAGCATATGAAGAAATTGTTCTACAAAGCTCTAATGGAGGAAAACATCCAAAATCGCAAACACAGTCCAAAGAGCCAATTATCAAAATTGCAAAAAGCAAATGAAGACATCAATCTAAAGAATCTGTAATGAAGGAAAGTAACACAAGAAATAAAGTGATGGAAAAAATCTAAATCTCATAGAAGAAATCAATAAGAACTAGGAGAATAAAATCGCAAAGAAGAAACGAAAACCTTGAAGAAGACACAAACCACAAAAAAATAAAGAGACGGAGATTAAAAGACCAGGATAACGAGGGAGTCTCCGATGACCAGAGAGAAAGCGGCGGAGAGAAACCATCTAGAGAAGCTAAATTGATTGTGATAATTTTGTAAGGAAGGTGAATGTGGCATAGAAAACAAATGATACTTCCCCTAGGTAAAAATGTACGTTTCTTTAACTTTCTTTTTTTTTTGGCATTTTAGTTTAAATAAATTTAATAATTTATATAATTAAATTTAAAATATTAACTTATATAATTAATTTGAAAATATAAGGAAGGATATAATGATAATCTAATAAAACAAAAGAACCTAATCACCAATGATTTTAAAATACATCTTATTCTCAAATTAAGCAAGTAAAATATGCTAATTCTCCAATTTCTTTTTAAAAAAATAACACACTAACTTAGCACTGTTACCTTTTTACTACTTAAACTTATTAATACTTGAACTTTTTGATACTACGATTTCACCTATTGGTAATTAACAAACGTTAACTTATGTTTCAATAAATGGTAGACATCATTAGATAGATAAGTACATATGGTTAATTTTTTAAACCCACGTTCTATCTGTCACTAGTTTTGACTCTAGGTCTCACTACAAGAAATCGGACTTTTATTAGCGGTCGATAAACGCTATAAAACTCATCCATAGCGCAACGTAAAGAGCTCTGAGATTTCTCACGATAGTAGATCTGGCATGTTACATATCATTTTGAAGTTACGCTATATTTATTATTTTAAAGATAGGACTTCTGCTCCGTCATAATAAATATTTACAATAGCGAGTTTTTTTTATGATAATAGCTTCTAGATTTCACTTTTCATAACAGTGGTTTATTATTATGATTGTATTTATTTTCATAGCAGTTAATTACAATAACATATCAACGTAAATGTACTATTGATATCTTGTAAATACCCAAATTTTGATTAATAATTATATCTTAGTTAATTTATAATATTATCTAAATTGAAATTTGATTACAATTAAAATACGATGAAGTTCTCAAATTTTATAAAATCATAAATATTTTCAAATTACAAATGTCACAACCAATAATAAAAGACTCATTACATTACACTACTCTACAACCATAACGCCTTCACCATCATCCCTCACATAAGAACATTAATATCACTATCTAAGTCATCTTCATCCACTTCTTGCCGAGCTATGGGTGTATCAACAAAATCTTCCTCAGTTTCTAACTCATAATAACCTCTAGGTGGTGCATTCATAACAACATACCAATTAGAGGAGTCATCTTCTCTTGAGTATAAAACTTGTTTGGCTTGAGAAGGTAGAATAAAAGGGTCACTCATATATGTTGTTTGGTCCAAATGCCAACCACCTTAGTTTGGTACAAAATTGATCATTTGCGTTAGAAGGTATATGACGAAAATTCAATTAACAATTTAAACAATGCAAACATAAACTGCACCAAAAATCAGACATAAGACATAAACTGGATAACATGAAATATGATATGCCTATAAAACCGAGCAGATATAGATCAAGACGTATAATCAAATTTTTTTTTGAACAACCAGTATATGGTGACATACAATTTGGTTAAGGTATGTCGATAGCACTGTTGAGATTAGCTACAATTAAAGGCGTATCTAACATCTACTAAGAACTCACTTGTTGTGGCTGATGGAGAGAAGCATCAACCGCTTCAGAGATACTATCCCTTCCCATTGAATGGATTCATCAGACAGACCATTCCCTTGAGGGAACAATTTCTGTAAAGACACTCAGATTATGTTGATGTTTATATAAAGCTTTCAAATACACGGAATGATTAAAATATACATGAAACCATGTAATTATTGCCTGCATAGAACCAAATGAGCTGATACGGGCAGGTATTTCTCGAATGGAGTTTTCACTTATGTCAAGAACTTTTAGTTACTATTGAACCAAGACTTAACAAGTGGGTTAGGTTTTTGATCTTGTAAGTTAAGATAGAATCATCTCAAGAAGAATTTCATATCCAGTAATGACATAGGTATTTATACTAAGAATACATGCTAAAAACCCTAATTACATATTTCGACCTAATGGGCTTTAGCAGGAAGGCCCAGCTCATCAAATCAGCCCAGCTCGTCTCAGGCCTTGTAGGTCATCGCCCACCTGGATCTTCAACTGAAATGGGCTTTTGGCTGGGTGCTAAACCCGATATCAACAGTTAGTCCCCCCAGGTCAGCGATGGCGCAACAAATCGTCGATTGAGTTTCCAAAAGTAAAAGTCTATTTCGGTTGAAGTACATTTAATGCTTCCGTAGCCGTTTGTGAATCTTTTTTTGTAGGGAAAATCTGAAGCGTCGCACCTTTCCAGAATTCTCACGCGCAATGATGATAATTTCTTGATAACCACCGTCTTCCAGGGGTATAAATACCCCTTCGCGTCTTCATTTTTACATTTCACTTTTTCCATAATTTTCTTCGCATGTACATGCTCTCCCTTCTCTCTTCTTTCTCTCTCTACAATATTTTTAGCTTGGTAATATCGTCGATTTTAAACTATGTCTTCTTCCCGTTTAAACTCCAATGAGCCTTCTGCATCTTTTGATGATCTGAATATCACCAGGATTGAAGTTACCCCTAAAGAAAGGGTTTCTCAAGGCAACTGGATCCGGCCCAACGACGAGCTTACAGGTCTCCTCCCCACCAGATGCACAAAAAGATGCTTCGAGATCTTACTAGGGATTTTTCCTTTTTCAATGGGATTCCATTCATGATTCTCACACCTCATAAACAACCTTGGGACTGTCCCCAAGGTTATGTTTGCCTGTATGAATCTTTTTTCAGGAAGTGTCACATCTGGCTTCCTCTGCCGAAGTTGTTGATCTCGTATTGCGTGAGATGGAAGATCGCCATCTCGCAACTGACTGCCCCCTCAATTAGGCACATGATAGGTCTTCTGGCTCATGGACACGAGTTTGGGGTGGAGATCAGTGTTAGGTTCCTGGAGAATCTATCATCAATTAACCCGGTGACTCAAAAAAAGACGAAGCTGAATACATGCTTTGTGAACATTAATTTTGAGCCCAAGTACAAGCTGTCATACCCCAAGTCTGACACGAAGATCTACGACTGGAAGGGGAAATATTTTTTCCTAAAGGTCGTCTCAGATTCTGTAGGTGACGTAGGAAGGATCTTGAAAAGGAAATGGGAAAACACCTTTGGTAGATACCACCTAGGAAAAACCAAGCCGAAACTTGATAAATCTGATCTGACGATCATAACCTAAATTTTGTTTTGTTATTTGCAGAGCTCCATTTCAACTCTGGCCCTTTTTCACCGTACTTTCTTGAAGATTTCATGAGGATTCAGAACGCAGGGATTGTCGACATCAAAGATTTTGACAGCGATCGCATCCAGCGGAGCATCTCGTGCATTAATTCAGGTAGGGTTGCCTAGGTGCCTTCTCTTTTTTTATAAGAATAAAATAATTCTTCTGATGACGAGTTGTTCCTTTTCAGCCAGTTAGGAACTTAACATTTGTCCTGTTAAAAAAAACAAAAGAATGGGTCGTCCAAAGCCTCTGATTGACTATGTTGCCGAACTAGAGAAATCTACTTCAAGTTCAAAGCAGAAGCATGTGGAGATATCTGGTTTTACTGGCAGTGAGGATGCCTGCACTCCGTTAGTGACCAAAAGGAGACGCCAATCCAACTGGGATCGCCAAACTCCTAATGTGGTAGTCATCGACTCGGCAGAGGAGCCGAATTCAGCTATTGTTCCTACTGAGGAACAAGTTTTGAGAGAAGAGGTCCCTGCTGATGGATAGACAGTGAATGATGGTGTTCCTGCTGAGGATCACCAAGAAAAATAAAATGCTTGTGGAGGAGCAACATGATGTTCTTGCTGCGGGAGCATCTACATTGGTAAATGTTCTTGCTGCCGACTTGACAGTTCCACCACTTGATGCCACTAGTGGAACTCCCACAGTCTCTCAGATTTCGAATGAGATGACTGCGGATCTGGACCCTGCAGATGGTGGGTTAGAAACTTTTTCCCAAGAAGTTGAAAATCTTCTTGGTGATGGTGGTGATAATGATGATGAGAAAGATGAGGCTGAGGCCAAGGTCAGCCATGCTAGGGAGCCTCGAGATGCTGAAGGGGTAGTTCCCAATCGACAAGACGTAGCAACTCTCAGGGGAGTTGGGCGTTCTCGTTCACGCACAGAGGCGTGCCGTTCGCGCATGACAAGCTTGCCTACGCGGGTTTAGTAAATCGTCTCGGGGCTAATGGTCTGATCATCCCTACCATAGATCGGATGATGGCACCCGAGATTTATGAAGCTCTATCTCGCAAGCATGCCAGGTAGATCATCGTCATCTCCTTCTCTTTTGGTTGAGTTTGATACGTTCTGACCTTGTTGTTGTTTGATATACAGACTTTGGTGATGACTAACGAGCTTGTCGCCTTTTATGAGAATAAACTCCGAGCCTTAACCAAAAACGAGGATGAGCTGGCCAAGCTGTCGAAGCTGGTTGACCAAGGAAAGAAACGGATCGCCGAAGATCGGCTTAAGCTGAAAAAACAAGAGGAGGTCATCAAGCAGCTTACTATCCAGATTGCTGCTATGAAAAGGATGCTGAATGACATGGCGGAATCCGCTACTAACGACCTTGCTGCCTTAGGAGCTGAACTTAAGGCCACTCAAGAGAAAGCTGCAATATAGCTCGGTAATCTGCAGGCGGCCCAGGATCAATCTAGTGCTGAAGTCATTGAACTTCGGGAGGCCTATGGTGCTCTCGAGGCGCTACATGAGAGCGAGATAAAGAGGCTCTGCCTTTCCCAAGCTTTTCAAGTGTGCTAGCGCGGAGAGAGACTCAGGTTGAGTGTGCAACAAAGCTTCAGAAGGTTCGGCGCCATGTGGAGGACCGAGACAAGGCTGATCCTATCATCCAAATCTATGCCCAGACCAAAGGGACACTGGATTGTGTTTGACTCATAGTGGCTGAAGGTGGCATGGTACCTGCAGAGATCATGGCGAAGCTCGAAGCTGATTTCTAGAAGTACAAGGTCCAGTTCGATGAGTTGGACATATCTGATGTGTCAGATGAGGACTTCCGCTTCAGACCTGAGTTTAATGAGCATGGTTTGAACCTAGTTTGGTCTACCCATAGGAGTTCTGGTACTTCCGCTGAAGCCAAGACTGTTGCTCCAGCGATGCCGAGGGTGTAACTGTTCCATTGGAGCAGCTTTCACGGTTTTGTTAGGGTTGGGGTCAGCTTGCCTTGTACCTCTTGTTTTCCTTTAGGGTAGTTTTCTGTTTTTCTTAGGGTTTGGATCTGCCTTGTTTGTCGGCTAGCTCCATGTTGCATATTTTTCCACTGTTTCGACTTTAGAAGGGTTGATGTTTCCTGATCCATAATCTGTTAGGTCGTCGTTTTGTTTCATGAACAATGTAATGTCTGTGTTTATTTTATAATGGAAAATAGAGCCGTAACTCGGCAAACTATTTTTGCTAGTTTTGCCGACTTTGTATTTTTTTATGCATAAAAGTGTAGCTCGGTAGTTATACCTGGTTCGAGTTAATATTTTTTAGCAAGGATGAGAAAGCTTTCATCTTGTCGTATAGTTGGTTGTTAGCCAGAGTTCGGCTCTTTTCTTTTGACGAGATATGTAGTTGAGGCTAGACTTCTCTGTTATGTAAAAATTAAATGGATGTTTCTCTAGCCCTTGTGCGAACTGAACATCCACTCGATCAAAAGCTGAAAAGGACGACCTACAGATCGTTCTTTCTAACAAATAATCTATTGAAAAGAAACTTTAGTCTTGTCCTATACTCTCGGTGGAAGTACGCGAGTCGGAACTCGGCTTTTATGTGGAGTCTTATGCTCGAACGTGGTGACTTCGTCCACACCCAATACTCATCTTTAGGAGTACGCGAGTCGGAGCTTGGCTTTTATGTGTATACTTACACTAGAACATGGTGACTTTGCACGCGCCCAATACTCATCGCGTAGAAGTTGGTTCCGTTAACTGTTATGATTTCGTACGGTACGCCGTGCCGGCAGATGATGTTTTTCCATATGAATTTTTGTACCTCCAACACTCATATAGCATAGGTTGTTAATGGGGGTTTTCGGTTTTTGACTGAGGTGGGAGTTTTTGGTAGATAGTCGTGAAACCAGTTTGGCTTTGACTGCCGAGTAGGACCCCGCTTCGACCCATTTTATGAAATAATCTGTCATTACTAACAGGAACTTGTGTTTGTTCGTTACCACCCGAAATGGGCCTATGATAACACTTGAATTTTAGGATTTTTACATAACATTTCTTGTCACTTT
>OVBE01013418.1:0-12724 GCA_900406425.1 Iberis pinnata
TATATATATATATATTCTTGTGGTTGATTTTAGTTTGTGAGTTTTTAGCACTGTTCGTGAGTTTGAGTATGAAACGACACCTTATGTATAGTTTGAATTGACATTTTTCACGCTAACACTCTTCAACATCCATTTCTCCTTCCTTTATCTCTTTCATGGCTAGCAACGATTCACTTATTGAGCAAACTCATTACCAATGTGTCAAATAATTTGTGCAAAAATTTGCTATGTTGGTCCATCAAAAATACCAAGTTTTTTCAATTGTAAAGTATTTCTCTTTGTGTCACACTTTCAATTCATGAGTAAATTTGGTGAAAGAGTTATATAATTATATCATTCATCATAGGAAAACATTGAAAAAATGTTATATAACTTCTCATATGATTTTATAAATTATGTTTACGTAAAAATTATAAATAAATATTAGATAAAGAAGAATCTCAAATTCGAAAGAGAAATAAAAAAACCACAATAACATAAACACATACTTTTTATTTTTTTTATTTATTAAATCCAAGTAAAATATTTTTTTATTTTAATAGTTTGGCATTTTAGTCCTTCACCTTTTTATTACTTAAAAAAGTCTCATCTAGTAATTGTAAACAATATCAATATAATTGAAAATATGGAATTCATACTTTACTAACCTTATTAAGTTGACTTGTTAAAAATCCCAAACACTTTCTAACTTAACAAAACAATAAAAAGCTTATATTTTACTTAATGTGTGGTTTATTGAACTATTAAGCATGTCTTAATCTTTCTAATTTCATTTGGAAGTCTACTCAAATTTTTTTAAGATTATACATCACCGTTGTTGTAAAGTTAATTTAAAACCACTTTGAGGCAATCACTGAAGAAGCTTGATCGCATCATCAGCTTTCTCTATAGCCAATGTTTGTGTTCTCCTAATTCTTCCACCCTCTTTCACTAATTCAATAATTTATTCCAACAAAAAGCCTCACAAAACTCAGATTTAATGATTTCTCTCAGCCTTGGTTTCTTCTTCAATGCGAAAATCACGGACATGCTCAACTTGCTTTTAGTCAAAATACTCTAATGCTGGCTTCTCGAGCTGCTCTGTCGATTGAGTGAAGTACAAAATAACATTGACTCTTTAAAAAGATAAACCTTAATTATTTCCAAATTTATACATATGCATTGTCACATTGGTCTCCACTTGCAAGATTCAAATATATATAGTTGGTGATACTTAAAATCCTAATTCTTATTATAGATCTTTTGTTTTTCAATCGCATATACAAAGTCAGTCGTTGCAAATTTTGCGACGACTTCTCAATCCAATTCATCTTAGTCGCAAAGTCGTCACAAATTTTGCGACTGTTGTTTTACGTCCCAAATCACATTTTTTGTAGTGAGATCTTATTTAATTTGTCCATAGAAGAAGCAATAAGAATATGTGTTTTGTCCAAACAATGGATGAATATGTGGAAAAAGATACTTCATATTTTTTCTTTCAATACATCAATGGGATATGGACAGAAGAATCTTATTGATATTGATGATGTTTCACATGTCAAAAAAGATGAGGTATCTTTTTCCATACACATCTATCGTTTAGAAAAAATACGTGTTTTTACGGCTTCTTCTTTGGAAACTCTGATAAGATCTTCAGCAAATTTCTTTCGAAAGTTTACTTATTTGATCAACATTATTTGTAGAATCAGCAATGATATTTTCCCTAATATTAATGATTAGATGTCTCCACATACTATAATAATAAAGAAAGATTAGAAAAATGAGATATTGTTTTTTACTTAGTGGAAAAAAAAAATTTGGAGGTACTCATTTAAAATTGTAATAATGAGATGCATTGAGAAATTCAAGTTTTGTCCGTTTTATATACTTGAGATACTTGTTGATTTTCTTTGACCTTGCTAAAAACTGGAAGGTACATTACTAACTTTAATGTTATTACTAAATATTTTTGATATGCGGTTAATTAAAATTTAAGACATTTATCAAAATAGCACATTTTTGAAAAATTGTAAAAACACCATCATAAATTTTATTTTACAAAAAAACCCTTAAATCTTATTATTCTAAAAATACTACTAATCTACAATTAGTACCTTTAGAACTGGTAAATAAAAATGATGTTTACCCTTATTGTCGCATATGATACTTTGTGATTTAGTTATATATATATGTATTGTTGTATTTGATTTTTTTGTGACTGTTTAGCACTGTTTGTGAGTTAGGATATGAAACGACACATCATGTATAGTTCGGATATGAAATTACATTTTCACGCTAACACTCTTCAACATCCACCTCTTTTTTTAACTCTCTCATGGCTAACGGTGATTCACTTATTGAGAAAACTCGTGACCAATATGTCAAAACATTTGTGCGGAAATTTGCTATGTTGGTCTATGACAAATACCAAATCTTTTCAATTGAGAAATTATTTTTCTTGGTGTCGCACTTTCAATTCATGAGTAAATTTGATGAATGAGTTATATAATCATATCATAAAATATTAAGAAAATTTTATATAACTCTTTATATGATTTTCTAAATAATTTTTTTACGTAAGAATTATAGATAAATATTAAATAAAAAAGTCCAAACTCGAAAGAGAAATAAATTAAACCACAATAACAGAAATAAAGATTTTTATCTTTTATTTATTAAACCTAATATCATTTTATTTTAATAGTTTGTCTTATTAGTCTCTGACATTTTTATTAATTAAAAAGACTCATCTGATAATTGTTAACAATACCAATATAATTAAAAAAAAATATGAAATCCAATCTTTACTTACTTTATTAAGTTGACTTGTTAAAAATCTCAAACACTTTATATCTTAACAAAAAATATAAAAGCTTATATTTTGCTTAATATGTGGTTTATTGAACTATTAAGCATGTTTTAATCTTTCTAATTTTTTTAAAAAAGTATACTCAAAATTTTCAAGATTATACATCACAATTGTTTCAAAATTCAACTTCAAACCACTTCGAGGCAAGCACTTCAGATTCTTGATCGCATCATTAGCTGATCTCTAGCCAATTTTTTTTCTCTCATAATTCCTCCACCCTCTCTCACCATTTCAATAATTTCTTTCAACAAAACAACCTTACAAAACTAAGATTTAATGGTTTCTCTCAGCCTTCGTTCCTTCTTCAATGCGAAAATCATTGATATGGTTAAGTTGAGTTTATCCAAAACACTCTATGTTGGCTTCTCCATTTTCTCTGATAAGATTTTCACCGAAATTTCTTTCGGAAGTTTTCTTATTTGATCTACATTATTTATAGAATCAGGAATGACAATTTTTTCTAATAATAATGATGGGATGTCTCCATAGACTAGATTGATAAAGAAAGATTAGAAAAATGAGAGATTGTTCTTGACTTAGTGGAAAAAACAAATTTGGCGGTAGTCTTTTAAAATTATAATAATGAATGCATTGAGAAATATTAACTAATGATGTTAAATATTATAGTCTATTATTTTTATAAAAAATTACAAACTCAATCAGATTTAAGTTTATTAAGATTTATAAAATCTAAAAAGATCAAACCGTTTTTTATGGTTATTAGTACGAAATTGTGAGAAGTATCAATTAAATTATTAAGTTAGATTATAAAAACATATACTATATTAATTTTATCAAAGAATTATATATATATATATATATATTTTATAAAATAAAATAAGTTATGGTCCAAAAAAAAATAGATANTCTCAAACTATATATTGCATCGACGAAAACAAAAAATCTCTTCAATATGCTCTACAGACTATAAAAATTCATTTATTTTTTACAATGAGCAACAAATCGTATTCACCATAATTAACCAGAAAATTGCGTTCTCATTAGTTACGATTGTGATTAACACGGGTATTAATCAAACCCGATTCTGATCCAATTTTGTATTCATGACCTGAATTTGGAACCACCACGTGAATATTATCATACTTAGAACCCTAATTTCATGTTTTTCCCAAACCGATTTTGGATTTTATTTTTTCTTTTATAAACTCGGAACACTCTAATTTTACTAGAGATTTCGAGATGGGCTAATTATTAAATTTGAGCTTTTGAAACAAATTCGGGTAAAGAATACAAAATCGGGTCAGAAATCGAGTTTGATTAAAACTCGGATTAATCACAACCGAAATTAAAGAAAGCAGAATTTTCTGATCAATTAGGTAAACATGATTTATTTCTCATTGTGTAAAATTAATGAATTTTTATAGTTTGTGAGACATATTGACGAAAAAACATTTTTGATCTAAATTCGAGAGGTCAAAAGTTTAAGTGGAATCTACCATATTAAGTCAAATGCATGGACTTTGTACAATCTACCATAGTCGGGTGGTAATATGGTACGAGAGAAAAACCACTCATACCCTTCCACTTTGAAAAATAAAAAAGCAAAAGTTTAATAACACTAATTGTGGAAATATTGGAAAAAATCATCTGTTGTAGTTAATATGTCAATTCAATTGTTATTTTTATGTGATGGTCTTATAGGATAATCAATATTTGATTTTCACATACATTTATTGAGAGATGTGTATGCTTGGACCTATTTTGTTATGTAGTGGACAAAAAATAATGTTGGTGGACTAAACTACAATGTAGGTCAATCAGACGATATATGTGGACAACACATCGTAGAAAGTGGACATGAAGCCAATATAGATGGAAAAAATAGCCATGAAGCAGGTGGAAAAAAACAACACAAGAAAATACGTAATTTACTCTTCCATCGTCGTGGATATGTTTTGCACTGGAACATCTTCGTTATTATTAGTGGACATATAAAGCATGAACTAGCTAGATAAAAAGTGGACATTTAATCTATAAAAAATAGTAATATATGCAACAATATAGTTACATTAGTGTCCATGTAAATTACATTAACAATAGACAAATTTGTAGTTACGATGACTTTGGTGTATTGTTTATGCATGTGACGTTGTTTAGCTTTTCACTTGCTATGAACTTTGCATCTTTGATATATTTATCAACAATATGAAAATTAGATATAGATGAAAAATGGACAAATTAGATAATGGACAGAGACTCCGTACACATAGAATATGATGGATAATTATCTAATAAGCAGAAACTAGTGGACGAGGATGTTGGAGTTAAATATGTAGAAAACAAAGATCATTTCACTCATTTTAGAGAGAGAGACATAAAAAGTTAACATAAGTGATCGTTGAAAAGTGAAAAGAAGAAAAAATAATAGATTGAAAAAGAGTGAGTGAATATGGTATTTTTAAAAATGTTTCAAAAATTTATGGCAGCTTATATAATTTTGAGAAAATTTGATAATAGGATATTAAAAAGTTTTTTAATTTGCTAAATGGGTACTTTGTAAAAGCATGTGTATTTGAATACTTTTTCGTTTCGTGAATGATGAATTGTTTGTGAATGATGACGGTGCATCGCTCGTGTGAATGATGAATGAGTCATGTGAATGATGAATTATTTGTGTGAATGATTAATGATTTGTTGAATGAGCAAATATACCTACTTTTCAAATAACAAAACAAAAATACCTATCTTTTAAATTTAAAAACAAAAGTACTTATTTTCCAAATTAGAAAAAAAATATCCAATTTACAAAAATACTCTATAATTTTCTGTAACCAAAATACTCAAAGTACAATTAGCTATCTAAAAAAATATTAGTTATATATATAATCAAAATAACCAAAATACCTAAGACTACGATTATAAGTTTGAAAATATAATGTGAAAAAAGTTTTAAAATATAATTAAATGTACACCAAAATGAAAGATATAATCACTAATATATTTGAAAGTATTTAGTTATATTTTTAAAATTTTAACCATTATGTTCTTTAAATTAGGCCTATTTTGTTGTCACCTTAAAACCTACTTAAGGAAAATTGAACCTAATTCATAAGACATTTAGTGGGACGAATGTCACCACTACACTACAAAGTATTTGGCAAATTGAACTTATTTTAAGTTTCTTTTAGTCCTATATTTTGAATATTTTGGATGAAAAATTAGCTAAAACGAACCGGACTTTAAAAAAAATTGTGTTGATCAGTTACTCATTCTTATAATAAAACTGTTCATAAATATAGAAAAGGAACTGAACTGAATTCGAACTGAAATTCTGAAATACTCAAATAATTCTTATGCTCCTCTATTCTAACTAATCCCGAACCGAGAAAAACCAATTCGATTTGGAATCACAACTGACAATACGAACCAAAACAGCATTTTATTTATAAGGGTTACAAGAGCTGCTTTTTTTTGTTCACACTGGTTACAAAAGCTTAAAGGCTTCTTTCATGGAAGAAAAAAATTATCCATGAAGAGCCTATCAATGTTTTTCTCAACATAAACATACACACATAATAAAAACATACAAACTTCATTATGTACTTCAAATTTACTTAGTTAGATAGTCCAGACGAGAATCCATGGCCACAGAGACAGCTTCAAGAAACGTATCTTCGCTTGACCCAGGTAATACCGAGTTCTGTGCTTCTCTCATTATCTCTTCAATAGCAGAGTCTTTGTTCACCGTTTCTCTGCACATTATGCTTCCAATTTGATACGGCGTTAGGTTTCGCTTAACTCCTTTCTTCAGAAGCATCGTGGAGATACGTAAAGTGCGTGAGACAGCTTCTGGAACGTCCCAGCCATATAGTCGCATAAGCGCTATGTCTTGTTCAGCGTCTAGTGAGTTAATGTAGTCAAGAGTTTCTGAAGAAAACGGGACTTTAGATTGCGGCCAGTAAAGCCACTCGAATGTGCAGTCTTCAAACTGCATAACCATTTCAATGACTTAGCTAAGTGTCTAACTTATCGAAAGAAAGAATTGTGAAGAGAAAAACTTACATTTTCAGGCAAGCAATAGCCATGATCGATGGGAATAAGAACCGTTTTCCCTTCCTCGGTTTTCCAGGTCAGTATGTTTCCTGCATGTCGATCTGCGTTTGCCATTCTTATGTCAAAGACGCTTATCTTATGCACCTCTTCCACAGGAAAAGCTCCAGGGCCAATGTCTTCGCAGCTTCCATTGTTCTTCATAAACATTTGCAAAGACCCAACTTTGGCAATTTCTGTAGTAGATCCGTTGGACCCCTTTGGGTAATTGTACGCTTTGTGAAAGCTTCTAACCATAGCTGTTGGTGGAACACCGGCAAAACCCATAACTTCTTTAGACAAAGATCTTGGTCCGCTTTTTGGATGATCTAATAAGTAAGCTGCAACTTCTCTTGTTGCCCCTTCACCTACTCTAGTGCCTCTTTTCAGTCCTTGACCGTCTGATGACACAGGAAGCTGCTGGGGATTGTTGACAGCCATTGGTTCTTCATCTATGGGCTTAAACACAGATACATAGTTGAGACCTGAAGAATCTTGCATCAGATATGTCCCTCCCGTACCTTCAGCTGATCTCACTGGTGAATTACCTTTGTTTAATCCATCAACCGTGCGGTCAATCATATCCTCAAGAACCATAGGTAATTTCACAATGGGACTGAGAACAACAGGTTCTAACAAAAAGTCTTTAGCAGAAGCAGCATCTTCATCTTCTCCAACAAGAGCAGGGAGATGACAAGCTTCTTCCACCGATTTCTTAATCAGCAAATGGATAACAGAGTTTCCATCTTTGCATATCCCATCGATGATTCTGTTGTCATCAACCTTCTCCCCTCTGAACAAGATCTCTTGATTATCAACACCAGGGAACCCTTTTCCTTCTTTTGAGATCCTTTTCTTCAAATACCCAACATTTCTACGTCGATCTACATGAAACTCAAAGACCTTGCCGCAAGTGGTTATCACAGTGACAAGAAGAGGATCATATAGCTTAAGAATCAAATGCAATACACTACCACCGGTTACGCCATAGTCCTTTACACGTGAAGCGTTCCTCGCGAGCTCTCTACCACTGAAAACAAGTTTCTGTCTTCTTACCCTAAACCCGTTACAAGTCTGGATCCTAAGTTTCAACTGGGCTATAGAATCTGAATCCAAGATAAACATAGGCATCGTAGAACCAGAAACACTAAGGAACACCAAAACCGTGTCGACAGAGTAGCGCGTCGTCGTCTTCGATTGTTCGTGACCAAACGAAAACCCCGATCCTCTATGAATCGGGCTCAAAGCAACATCAGCAACAGACATTTCCTAGGAAAATAACCTAGATCTAATCCAAATCTAAGCAAATAAACAACATAGATCTTTGCGTACGGGCATCAATAGGAGACACCCCTCCATGGAATCAATCGGAAGATCCAAACCCTAATTACAACAACAAAAACAGAAACAACTACACAAAAACCTCCGGAACGACGAAGAAACCTATAAACTCATATTTCTGATCTAAAGCACCAACAATCAACCCCAGAAATTCCCGAAATGATCTTAGAAAATGTGATGAAATGATAAAATCGATAAACCTCTAGACCACGATTCCTGTAAAGATCGGAATAGAAAATGTTCTTCAGATGGATTGATTTTCGGACTCTCTCTCTCAGATAATCTACCAAACATAAATCCTATGATCGCTAAAGAAGGGGAAGGATTCTTTTGTAGAAGCAGCTCTTACTTTAAATAGACGCGCTCCTTAGCCTTTTCCGGATTTTGTAAATTAACGCCGTTAGTCTTACTTTGACGACCGTTTATTCTATATTAACGGAGAAATTAAATTAGTAAATAACGATAACCTGGGTTCGAATATATTCTTTTATTTTTTAACTTTTCAAAGTTAATTAACACGCAAACTAATACGTGGGGTTGATTTCTACCATTTACATATTCCCCACTATCAAATGGGTATATTTTTATTTTAAGAAAAAATCAAATCTATTAATTAATCTCGTTCTTATCGACTTAACGGAGTAGGGACGTGGTCATCTTGCCGTTATCAAAACAACGGAAACGTTAACGCTTTTTGGCTTGCCGTCCGGACGACGGTATAATGAGTCATTCGTGCAATGAGATTTTGACACGTGTAATTCTCTTGTAATCTAAAAACAAAACATTAGTTTAATAAATTAATTATAGATGGATTAGACGATTAATTACTGTTACACTTAACTTTTATGAAACTTGAAAAGGTCTTAAACCGAGATTATTGCCGTTGCACATGTATGGGGTCCAATTTCCATATTACAACAAATCATTTCTCAAAAGCCTAAATCATCATTATTTATTTTATTAATAAATAGTATAGTATAATAATATTAAATTACATAAATATATTATGAAAAACAACGATTTAGGTAGGTTCGTAGTATCATGTCCCTGTGTGATAAAATTAACTTCAACCAAGTAACAGCTATAAAACGAAAATTCATAATAAGGTTCGTTGAATTGTTTTTTCTGTTACGTTCTTTGGATTGCCTATGTTTATTAACACACTAATAACATTGCATTTGTAAAAATTATAATTAAAGATGACAAGTATGGTCTGAACAAGTAAAGCTTGTGAATACTCTAAAGAATTGGTCACATTTTTCGTTTATATGTAAGATATAGAAAGATCTTTTCAACAAAAAATTAATAAGTTGCATACTTTTTCACAAATCAAGCATGTAGACAGATAACTAAGAATAGAATGATAATAATTCAACCATTTTAAATTATGTGCTTACAAAAAAATAACATATAACATCAAAATGCAAAGAATTGTTTATATTATAGTTTACTGTTTAATATATATAATAATCGTTGTATGAATTCAATAATGTTTTATCCAACAAAAAAAAGAATTCAATAATGTTATGTTTAGTTGAGGAAGTACCGCGAAGGAAGGTCCAAAGGGAGGTGAGTCATTACATTACATAAGACATGAAAGATTCGATGTTTCTTTCGAAGAGATCTGATGACCAGTTCATGCATCTGCCTTTGACTATTTTTTTATTTTCTTCCTTTGTCATCAACCTATTTTTAAAGATTTTTGTGAAATACCACAAAGATTAATTTTTATTCTAAAAGATCATCACACTTTATAATTTTTTTTTCAAAAATAAAACAAAATTTTAAATATTCAAAATTTCAACTATTTGAGATTGACGACATATTGAAATTTGTGAATTTAATTATTACACTGGACGTATATATTTTAATATGTAAATCGGTATAGTGTTTTTAGTTCATATAAGGTAAGTTGCACCACTTTATTCGGGATTGAACATATGTGTCTACAATAATGTAGAAAGTAGTTATCGGATCAGTTTCTTGTGATCTAAATATTGACAAAAATATATAAACATCATATCAGGTTTAGACACAATTTGATCGATTATTATAAATGTAAATATTAAGTATTATTGAATAAATCAAATAGTTTATGTATGAAAAATACACTAAATTAAAGACTAATTGATCGTTTTCTTTAGAAAAATTACATAGTTATTTTTATATGTTGTTATAATTTTACTTATTAGTGTTTACACTTTACAATTTTGTACACAATGCCAAATTTTTTTTTTCAAATTTTAGATTGTTGCCAAAAAAACCTCAAATTTGTAAGTGAGCCAAACAAATAATAAATTTTTAAGATAATGTCATTTAAATTCAAAACTTTTATGAAGTCATGTAAATATAAAACTTTGATGATATTAACCAGCCAAAGTTAAGCGGTTGATTTTTGTTGTGGCCAATATGTTTTGGACAAAAAATATTTGAGATTTAAGACATTATCACAAAATATAAAATTCAAATAACTTTTATCTTAAAAATATGAGATTTATTTGTCTCATTTAAAATTATTTAACCTAAATTTTAAACTAATAACTTTCTAAATAATTTTCTCAATTAATTAATAGAATCAACAAATTCAGTATAATTTAAGTCCCTCTAACACCTTATAATAATGTGAATTCAGTTTTTAAAAACGTCGAGTATGGCCGGTGACATTAACCCGATAATACAATAAGTGCTGACATATATTCAAACGATTTCATTTAAATAATTGATTGTTGTCACGATTTTGGAACATGGAGACAAGTAAAAAAAAAAACTTGGGAAAAGTTAAAAAAAAAATTGAAATTTCAAAACAGTGGGCCTTATTACGTATTACAAAGACAACTTCACATACGTGTGGGTCCGACACTGTTTCTATAGCCGTTTGCTCACCAGTTACCGTTACGTGCGGGCCATTGTTTACCACGAGTCTTTTTAAACAATCGTTGGTCCTCGTGTCAGCCTCGTGGGCCTCGTTGAATCGGTCCAATTACTTGTAATAACTAACTACGGCCCGTTGTAGTACATTACCATCGGCTAAATTTCCTTGTACTTTTTCAAATAAAATATCTTCTTCTTTTATTTTTTTTGTTCGTTGTTAAATTTAGTTGAGATAAAAGTGTCAGTAAATAAAAGTTGATATATAATAATAAGTAGAAAAAATCTGCAAATCATTTCCAGGCTTGTCCTAACCGGTTTGCTGATAGGTAAGCCCGGTTACGAATTAATACAGAAGAATGATTTTAAAAAACAGCTCAGAAGAATAAATAGGAGAAACTTTTGTAGTTTTTCCAAAGGTACTTGAGTATCTCTAATCGTCTACTTCTGAATGAAGCACGAAGCTTGGAAATGCTAAAGTCACTTCCCTGCATATATCATCAAAACGACGACGTTAAAACAAAGGATTCTATAGTATTTTAAGTAAAAAGCAAACAAATTATTGTATACTTCAAGTAAGGTAGAGTCATGTTCTTGAGAATTGATGGATTCTTGGCAACAAGCTCTTTCCACTCTTCTTCATCTATCTTCCCATCTTTGTTTGTATCAACTTCAATCATTGTCTGTTCATAACCCACCCAAAAAATATTCAACACATAATTTAATATAACTATATGATATTAACAATGTTTAATTAGGAATATTAATCATAAAACCAGTTGGTATATTCGACCAAGTCCGATTTTACAATGATTTGGAGAATCTAATTAATGAATTATGTATGATGCTGTTTTTTTTTATATATATATTTCTTAAAAGTTATGGTGAAGTTGTAATTAAGGTTATGGTAGGTTAGTAAACAATGATATGGGAACATATGATTGGGTCAAATACTTTTAACCCTTAATCATGACTTGTGATTAATTAATAATATCATATTAAAAAAATAATGAAAGGATGACCTGTTCCACGATGGCCTCAATGGATTCTTCCGAGAGTTCTAAGTCGGTTTCTCCAAGTAATGCTCTCACCATCTTCTTCAACTAATTATTGACCCAACATTGTTTATATATTAAGATTGGGCTATTTATATATAAAAATATAATAATAATCCTTAGAACGAACAAAGTACCTCGTGGGGTTCAATAAAGCCGGTTCCATGGATGTCATACAGCTTAAACATAACTACAATTTATAAAGATTATAGACAATTTAGTTAGTCCCTTATGATGTAGACGTAAATATATAAAAGGAAGCAGCGTACATGAGGACTTTTCATGTTCGGGAGTGTGTGGATGGAAGATACTAAGTGAACGAACAAATTCACCAAACTCAATCACACCGTTGCGTTTCCTGTCAAACATATAAAATACCTGCCAACATTGATTCCTAAAGGTTTTAACAAAGACAAAAATGCTTATAGATGCAAAAATGTTGATGAGTATATATAGATCATTGAATACAAACAAGGCCGGCCCTAGACATAAACAAATGAAACATTAGCCTACAACCTTCATATTTCATAATTCCGTCCTCATATTTTATAGGCCCCCAAAA
>OVBE01013419.1:0-12724 GCA_900406425.1 Iberis pinnata
TTGGTACAACAAGGAAAGATTGGTCCATTAAGTTGGATGATGCCTTGTGGGCATATATGACAACATTCAAGACCCCACTAGGCACAACTCCATTCAACCTTCTCTATGGAAAGGCTTTCCATCTCCCGGTTAAGTTAGAATACAAGGCTATGTGGGCTGTCAAATTACTGAATTCTGATATAAAAAGTGCCAAGGAGAAGAGAGAGTTTCAACTTAGTGAGTTGGATGAAATAAGGCTTGAAGCATATGAGGATGCTAATATCTATAAGGAAAGGACAAAAGCTTTCCATGACAATATAATCATCACCAAGGAATTGGAAGTTGGTGATTTGGTATTGCTACACATCTCAAGGCTGAAACACTTTCCCAGAAAACTAAAATCAAGATGGTCGGGCCCTTTTACGGTTAAGGAAATCCGTCCATATGGTACAATTGTTCTCTTCAAGAAAGACGGAAAAAAGTTTACGGTCAATGAATAGAGGGTGAAGCGATACTTGGAAAGTGAAGTTGTCAAAGAAATAGATTCCATGTCTCTTACCACCACAAGCGTAAGAGAGCGGCGAGTCAAGCTTAGTGACTTTAAACAAGCGCATTTGAGAGGCAATCTCATGTTATCCTTTTTGTATATACCCTTTTTATTTTAGTTTTTGCACTTCTTTAGTCATGTTTTTGGGTGTACTAACTTTTGGAGAAGTTTGGGTATTGACTGATGCAGGTTTGGAGATATTCAGAATTTTTTTTGAGCTGTATCGATTTAGTGCAAACCGGTACAAGACAAAGCTGGCCATACCGGTTTAATGTACCGGTCAAGCCAGACCGGTATAACTGCATAAAACTTGGCAGGGACTAAACATCGGTAAAGTGTACCGGTTTTTCCAAACCGGTACAGACGTTAAACCTTCATATCGGTTTAATGTACCAGTTTGCACAAACCGGTACCGGTCAAATTTTCTAAAAGTAACCTTCAGTTTTCACTCCTTCTTCTCCACCTCTCTCATTTTTGCGATTTTGAGTTTTCAAAAGCCCTAAAATTTTGATTTCAACTCGTTTTTCAACCGATTTTCAAGCTTTCTTATGCTAAGATTCAGATTTCTCTTGCCCATTTCACCCTTATTTCTCAATTCCAATTCAGTCAAGCTAAGGTATGCCTCTCAACCCTCAAATTTTTGAAAATCCCTATTCACCCAAAACGAAAAATTACAATTTCTTTGATTTTAGGATTGAAACTTGTTGAATAGGCTTAGAAATTCGTTGGGAATCAATCACATTGCCTTTTTCTTGTTTGATTGAGTTTCAATTTCATGATTTTGCAAAAATTGGGAATTAGGGTTCTTGAGGAAAATTGAGATAAGTTTGGGGGAATTTGATTGCTTGTGATTAATTGAGATTTTGGAATGATAGAATTGAGCAATTTAAAAATGGTTGACTTTTATTGTGTGATAATTTGGATGAATTCCCATCATTCTCCACAATTTGATCATGAACTTTGAGATTAACGAATTTGATGATTCAATGAATTTGAATTTACTAAAGCTTGTGCAATCTTTTTGTGACTCAATCATAGAATCCATGATTAATGTAGAGTTGAGAATGTGTTGAACCGGAAATTGGTGAATCTTGATAAACCTTCGATGCAAAAGCTGTAATGCGCATATTTTGAATGGAGATTGGTATAATTAGGTTCCCGTGGTGCACCTTTAACCGTTTTTGGCTACCTTCTTTTCTTTTGTAGAAATCAAAATGTCACGAGGAGCACCGGGTAGTTCAAGCGGACCTTCGGCCGAAGACATATACCGAACGTTGATACAAGTCGAATTCACGGAATTTACAATCCCGGAGAAAGAGATTTTGGCGAACCTCGGGATCCTCGAGCAAGTCAAAAACATACTAGGGTACATGGGGATACCAAGCATGCTTGACATGGACTTCCTGGCCTACCAACAACCTACTTGCATGCTTCTAGCCTCGATGGAGGTAATCTACTCTGAAGAAAGAAGGTACTATCCAAGAAAAGGAGGGTTTATAACTTTCAAAGATATCAACAGGAGAAATCACAAGGTCACTTTCGAGGAATTGGAAGCTCATTACAGTTTCCACGCTAATAGGCGTCGACCGGACGCATTCGAAGATACCTCGGATGAGATTGTACTTATTTGGAACGTCATAGGATCCAAGACTTTCAAGGCCGGAATAACCAAGATTTCACTCATCTGCCACCCGGCGGTTCGATATATGCAACAAATCCTCGCAAAATCATTTTTCACTAGGCGAGAAACATGTCTGCAATGTCATGCAAGCTGAGTCATTATTCCCTAACCTCTTTAAAAGGATTCCTTGTCCCTTAAAGCTATTTCTCAAGAAATTGATGAAATTTCAAGGCCTACTTTGGATGTCGAGAGAAAGATGGCGCCTCAGCTAAGGATAAGTGGATGGATAACACTTATTATTCAACATACTCAAAACCATCTCGGTAGGAATGTTTGGACCTTGAGCTTAATGAACTACGAATACTTGAAGGATCTCCAATTCATAGTGGGAAGGACGGACAATAGATTTTGCTACCAACTCCGACAAATAAACGACTCCAAAGGGATCATCTTACTCCCGTACAGTAGACGCACAACCCTCAAGAGAAGAGAGAACATAGTCTTCAACCACGACTACTCCACCGACCAAGAAATCGTCTCACACATGACACATGATTCTCANGCACCTAGAGTCCTGCTCTGACAACCTCTCCAACGTGATTGAGGCACCGCTTCTTCACCTTTGTAAATAATTTCTCATTTCATTTTTAGCTTTTTTTTGTTTTTTTCCTTCTCCCGGATTCTTTTTCACACAAGAGACCGTGTGATTTAAGTTTGGGGGAGGGACCGTAGCTAACTTAGTTTGGTTTTTGATCTTATCATGCATTTGAATTTTGAATAGTTATGGTTTATAAAAATCCCTAAAAATAAAAAAATTTGAAAATTTTTAAAAATTTTCATTTAGCTTCATCTTGTACATATTCTAATTTAATTTTAGAATCATCTTAGGTTGCAACATGTGCATAGGAAACCAATGATGATAATTCCTTGCAAAGCCTAAGCTCTAGTCTTTTGAATTAGCATCCAAAGTGTGATAGATAGGATTGAACATTATAGTAATCTTGAAAAGTCTTGAAATCCTTGTGTTGAATCTTGAAATTTGAAAAATCCATCAGTAAAGACTCGAAGCTTGCTAGTTCTAGGTTATCTTCATAACTATTTGGACTTAAGTTGGACATCTAATTAGCTTACTCAATGGATATCTGATGTGTTTAAGGCTTAATCAGTTTTATAACAGTTTAGTCACCATTAAACCGAAACACTTGTGGCTAAACCGGTCATTCTCTTTTTTAGGATGATTACCCTCTCCACCATATAAACTCAATTGCCCAATCACTTGTGAGTTTCTTTTTCTTAAGTGATTGATCGGCAAAGACTCAAGAGTATAAATGATGACAATTGAACACTTCCATTTAGCTAGATTGAAGACATCATCTAGCTCTTAGGAAGGGTATTTAGGAATGAAATTTTGGGAATTGGATAGACCTTAATGTCTTGGGAGTATTAGCTAAAAGCTTGGTTCTAGTTCTTGTTCTAAAAGGTAAAGGTAGAAGTGGGTTGGTAGTGATGCTTCAAAAGAAAAATGTTGGTTGAATGAGGAAAAAAGAATGATTATTTTCCACTAGTTTGAGAATGAAAGAATAAAATCCCTAAGTTCGAATAGAGAAAATCTCTAAGTTTCATAAAGAAAAAAAGGCTAGGAAATCACAAAAACTTAACAAGATTAGCCTAAGAAATTAAGGATGCAAAAAGAGCTAAAACATGTTTAAAATGTGCAAGGAAAAGAATGAAGAATCTAGTGGGGGGGGGGAAGAAAAGCCTAGAATGAAAAAGATTCAAAAATGAATAGTTGTTTGAGAAGTTTAAATTTGAAAAAGGATGGTTGTAACTCTTGGATGTTGGTAGAATAGGACTTGGGAATGATTAGAAATGGAAGTTGAGAGATTGTATGCCCCATTTCCCTTTGTCTCGTTTTGATTTTGCAAATTTAATCACTCCCTTTTAAGTGATAACCAACGATTGAGTGTAAACCTTCTTTTGATGCATTGGAATCCCCTTTCGACCTCACCAACTGAAACCTTTAAGGTATCTTTTGAGCATGCTTCACTATTAAAAAGAATTTGAATGTAAGAAGATAACTTGGGCTAGATAGGTGGATTGCTTGCCTTTGGTAATAGAATGAATTGTGAAAATGCTTGGATGATTTAATGAGTAGAGATATTGGTTTGGGATTGATGATGTATCATATTTTGGATGTTAGTCCACTAGGCTTTTGCTTAATCTTTTGGCTTTGAGGTTTCCACTTTCAAACCTCTCTCTCTCTCTCTCTCACTTTTCTTTGCGGTTTGCTTGCGGACAAGCAAAGGATAATTTTGGGGGATTTGATATACTATGTTTTTAGCATGTTTTTACTCTTGTTTTCCATTCATCCTAACTAGATTCATGTGCATTTAGTTTAATTTAGCATGCATATGCATTTGCATTTCATTTCTACAAGTGTTAGAAGCGGAAGAACTGAAAACGGGGGATCAAAGGAGCTTAAAAGATGCGAAAAGATGAGTAACAGAGGTGTACCAATTTAAGGTACCGGTTTATCCAAACCGGTACAGGCGAAACAGAGGTGTACCAGTTTAAGGTACCAGTTTGCACAAACCGGTACGAGCAAAGAATTTTGACTAGGGACTAAGCATCGGTTTTGTAAACCGGTTTGCTCAAACCGGTACACACAAAGAAATTCAATACTGGTTTGGCGTAACGGTCAAGCCAAACCGATATCGAGCTGAAAAAGTCAACCTTAGACATACCATTTTTGGTTTAAACCCAATTTTAATTGGGTTAACCCAAATATTTATGGGTTAACCCGATACTTTTTTAGGATACTATTTAAACACTTTTACCTAATTTTTAGGTATCTCATGCTTTTTCCTAATTTTTCCTAAGAACAACTTTGTAAACTTTTGGATCTTTTGCTTATTTTAGTTTGATTTGTTGCTTTCAGTTGTTTCTTTTCTTCAAAATCTTCTTCTATCTGTGGCTAAACACATTTCTATTCTTGGATTTGGTGTTTACCCAATGGATAGTGAGTAGTTTTCTTTTAAGCAAATGGTTAGGTAGATTAGGTTGATTAAGTAATGAACCATGGTGTTTAGGGCTTAGTTTTCATTAATCCTCATGTAGTTGATGTTCTTAATGCTAGATTTAGCTTGATCAATTGAATCTAAATCATAGGTTGATTTGTGCCCGAAAGGTGTTCGATGAAATTCCTGAACCAATCACTGCTTGCTAAATGAGGCCTACCTAAAGAGATTTGTGTTAGTTAGTTTAGTGGTTAACCATGATTAGAGTTTAATATTTCATATTTGTGTAATTATCCAACTGATTGTCTTAATTGCATGATTAGGGAAATGATTAATGCCATGAGAGTGAATTAGTCTATTTATGGAATCTTAGACCAATAATTAGCTTAATAGTCAGTATTGAACATTATGGGAAGTTACTTAATCAATCAAATCAATAACCTATGTCATTTGCTTAGCCATTTTACCTTTGAAATTTAAGTACAAAATTCTGTTGACTTTTATTGATTTATGTTGACTTTTTAATTCAAGCATGTTTGAGTGTTTAAAACCAATCAATCTTAATAGCTTAGACTAGATAAAATTCATATAGGAATAGTGAGTTTATTTCCTGAATTTGGATTGATTCTTAAGTGCTATAATGACATGAATAGACTTAAGGTATTTGCTTAGACATAGGTTCGGCAAAACTTATGTTTATTGATAGGTTAAGAATTAAATTCCTAAGACTAATACTGCAGCGAACATATCAATGTAGTAAAGTATAAGGTCGAATCCCATAGAGACCATAAAGTACACGATTTAGTTAAATCTCGAATCAAGCTAAAACAAAAAAAAAGATTGGTTGTGATCGAAATCAAAACAGTAAATTAAAAGTGATTGTAAACTACTGAATAAAAGCGTAAGGAATCAGAGAATCCACATGTAGTGAGGTTTAAAAGTCAAATTATCATGCAAGGATTTTATTAGAAAATAGTTCTCAACATGATAGACAATGATGGAATAATATCCTCTCGGAGTATTAAACTCTATGCTCAAATTATCATAAACAAACTCTCGCATTTTTTAAATAATTGATCATGCATTACAGTTCAGATTCAATTTTTCACAAGCATTCAAGACAATACTCTCTCAAGCAAGAACACATATTCATCTAGACTAGATCCAACTTTTAAACCAAATCTCATTGTGTTTATTAGTCTAATATCAATAAACTAGATGGCCAATCTAATTCATGCATTAATAACAAGTCTAAACTAAGAACCTAATAATTGTTATCCCCTTATGATAAATCTAATAATAAAACCTAATTTCCCTGGGAAACCCTAAAACCTAACTAGTGATCTACTCAGACATTGACAAGCAATCACAAATCAATTTCTTTGAAGAACACATAGTAAATAAATAGAGATATATTATAAAGGGTTCAAAAATCTTCTCCAAATACAAATGCTGAATCTCTTCTCCCTCAGTAATTCTCTCCAAAATAAAATAAAGCTTAGTTCTAAAAACCTAAAACATAATGTATTTATATTCTGAAAAGTAAAATAAACTAAAATAAGGAAATTGGATAAGTTGAGGACTTGGTTTCAAAATTTGGAAATCTTCTCCTTCTTCTTAGGTAAAACGCCTGATCGATCTCTAAATGCCCAATCCGGCACTTTGACATGTTGCTCGATCGATCTTTATGCTGCACGATCGATCCGTTAAGCCGATTTCTTCCAGGAACAAATGCCCGATCGGGTAAATGTGTTGCCCGATCGGGTAAATGTGTTGCCCGATCGTGCATTACTTTCTTTAGTTAACTCATACTTCTGATTGCTCTGAAATGCCCTAGAATGCTCCTTTAAACTCCAAAACGACCCGAACACCTAGAATCATGAAAATACACCAAATTTGCAATGAAAACACTCAGAATAATGCAGAATAGCAGACATGAATGCCCATTATAATGCAGTAAAACCAAGTAATATCATTTATCAGTGCACAATGATTTGTGTGGGCCAATCACACCTACTTCAGAGAGTGGTAAGAAGTATATCATCAATTTTATTTATGACTTCAACAGAAAGTGTTGGACAATGTTTTTAACAGAGAAGTCATAAGCTTTCAATGCATTCAAAGAGTTTCAAGCAATGGCAGAATAAGAAAGTGAATGGTTGCTTGTCTTTGAACAGATCGTGGTGGATAATTCAACTCGACTGTGTTTCAAGATTGCTGTAGAGACAAAGGAATAAGGAGACAACTAACAACTGCATATACACTACATCAGAACGGAGTTGCAGAGAGAAAGAATCATATTATCCTAAACATAACAAGATGCATGTTGATAGGTATGAATGTTCCCACTCGTTTCTGGCCTGAAGCTGCACAATATTCAATCTATATCTTGAACATGAGCCCCAAAAAGGCTCTAGAGAATGTAACCCCCACAGAAAAATGGAGTCAACACAAACCTGCAGTTGATCACTTGAGAGTATTTGGAAGCACTGCATACGCTTTAATTTCTTATGAGAAAAGAATTAAGATGGATGATAAAAGTGTGATTTGTGTGATGTTTGGTGTAAGAAAGGAATCGAAATGCTACATACTATATGATCATGTCACCAAAAGGATCTTGAACAACAAGGATTTTGTCTTTGGTGAAGGTAAGAAGTGGAATTGGGAAGATAAAGACAACAGAGAGATACAATGGTAAGGTATGTTGGACAATGAAGGAGAAAAGTTGCAGGAAACCAATAATACAGAACTAGGGGAAGAAATTAAAGAAGCAGAATAAAGCAATGATAATGGAGATGAAGATGATCAAACTTCTGCTGTAGAAGAAAACATGAATGATGGAGAGACCAGTGCTCATGGAGAAGAAGGGCATGGAATGAAAGCTTAAGAAGAATTGGAAGAAACACACAAAAACCAGTCTGGATGAAGGACTTTGTGTGCTCAGGAATGGCCATGTTTATAGAGGAGATTGAGACTGAAATGGTGGCTCTATTTGTAGGTGAAGAGGTCCTGAGAAATTTGAAGAAGCAATAAAACATGAAAAATGGAGAAAAGCCATGGAGAGTGAGATGAAATCCATTCAAGATAATAAGACCTGGGAGTTGGTTCAATTACTAGAACATGCTAAGGTGATGTTTCTGTATTTTAGTGTTTTTGAGAAGTCATTTACCATCATTTTAGGGTCATTTATATGTCAACATGTTGCATTCATAGGACTTTATTAGTAAGTTTGAATTTTTAGGTAGTTCCGCATTAGCATTCGCGTACATATGCATTTTGGAGATATTTCAGGGTTTTAGGAAGTTTTCAGAGCATCATTGTAGTTTTGGAGAAAGAGAAGGAAGAGGCTCGGCCACGTTGGTGTTAACCACAACATCTTCATCGAGCCAAACTTCACCTCCATCATGCGGGCCAAAATTCACCTCGACCTCGAGAAAAACTCCCCTTGACCATCTCTCGGCTCGATGTAAAAGTCCTCTCGACTCAGCTCGATCACCTCGACCATTATGCCTCGACTATGCCACCTCTCGACTCGATCCCAAGCCGCCACGAGCAACCCGCCTCGACCTCTCGGCCAAAATTTCCCTCGACCATGCCAAGCCGCATCTTCCTCAATGAAGATGCCTTGACCTCCCCGCTCGATCGTCTCAGCTCAACGACAATGCAACACCAAGTCCCGGCTCAATCAGGGCCAAATTCATAACGTTCCTATGCAAGCCAAACTTTTTCTTCAAGAATCAGACTAAACTACGTGCAATTTTTAAACATTTGTCCTTTAGTGGTTTCAGGCTTTCCTAAGACTACTATATAAGCCCTAAACACACCTCCCTTTGGGGGAAGCCTTTTCTTTATGCCATTTTTAGATTTGTCTTAGGTTTCTTTTTCAGTTTTTTCTCTCTATTTTTCTTTTGATGTTTTTTGTTGAAAACACCCAAATTTCTTATGCACGTTATGTTTCTCTTATGATTTCTTCATTTTTATGCTTAAATTAAGGTTAAGAACTATCTGGTGCATGTTGATATCTTATTTCAAGCTTTTGATTTCGTTTTTCTGAGTTGATCATTATTTTCAAGAAGTTTATGTTCATGTTGTTTATGACCACCATGGTTTTTCTGGGTTTAAGTTCTTTGTTCTTGATCTTCTCATCCTGATTTATGATTTTCAAGCTTTTGATCTTCATCTTCTGTTTTTCTGATTGTTGTTCTACTGGTTTTTAAGAGTTTGACTTTTAATCATGATGTTTTGCTTAACATTTTCGTTTTCTGGTTTTCTGATTTCATAGTCACCATGTGTAGTGAGTAGTTTCTTAGGTTTCTAAGGATGGGGTAGATTAGTGCAGAACCCTTGTTCCTCCTAGATATCCAAGATTTTTTGTTTATAGATCACTTCTGTTTCACTATTCTTAATGCTCATTTCTTTCTGATCAATTGAAATATGAACTTAGGCCTTTCCGCACCCGAAAAGTGTATGATGAAATGTCTGATCAAGGTGATTTCAGATATTTACATACCTAGCCCAAGGAATTGGATGTCTGGGGTGTTTATTGGCTTTAACAGATTGTTTCTTCATGCCTGCTAGGTAGTGTTCCGTTAACGGCAGTTAGGTCTGGATATTACCTAGCTTGAGATCATCTGTCAAGGAATTGGATTTTGTTGTTTATGAATCTGTTGTCTAGGGATAGCTCTTGTTTGAGGTATGTTACACATAGGTAGTTCAGGAAGGAACACTGGTCAATTACCCCCATCCTTAGGAACTGTTTTTTTCCCTTGATTGCTTTTTACCTCCATTTTATTTCTTGCTTTATTTTACTTGCAGCTTATCCCTTAGTTTTTGTTTATGCATGTTAGCTTTCATGTCCTGTTTATTTCCAACATGTTTTCTTATTTAGGACTATTAGTCACCCTTTTTTTATTTATTTGGTTTCAATTAGTAGACTCAATTGCAACTATAGTGGTTAATATCTACACTCATTTGGATTGACAACCTATTTATACTACAATGACAATGATAGTGTAATAGGGATTGACCGTAAAAACCTTACTATTAATTTGGCGCCATTGCTAATTGGGTGTTTTGTTACATTCTGGATTTTGGATATGTTGAGATCAATTTCACTTTCTCTTACTTTACTGATTCATTCTTCCTCCCTGTTTGTGCATTTCAGGTGTATGAACTTGAGAAGCAGAGGATCAACTTACTTACGACCCTTCGCTAACGACATTCGTGCTCTTGAACGGGAACACTCTCGGGAAATATGAGAACATGAACGCATCACTCATCTTCGACGATTAGATTTGGAATTGGAGAATATCCACAACAATAACCAGAACAATTAGCGCATCATCGGTGCTGGCGATGCACCCAATACTCACACTCAACACCATGGGATTTTCCCACCAGCCGTGAACAACAACAACAACTTTGAAATCAAGCACAGCTTGATTGCCATGGTTCAGGCGAACAAGTTTCAAAGGCTACCTATGGAGGACCCCCTGGATCATCTTGACAAATTTGATAGATTATGCAATCTCACCAAGATCAATGGTGTGAGTCAAGACGCATTCAAGTTGCGCATATTTCCCTTCTCTTTGGGCAACAAATCTCGCCAATGGGAAAAATTACTGTCTCAGAATTTCATCACCTCCTGGAACGACTGCAAGAAGGCATTCCCTACTAAGTTCTTCTCCACTTCAAGAACTGCTATATTGCAAAACGACATCTCTGGATTTGCACAAAGGAGTGCTGAAACATTCTCTAAATCCTGGGAAAGGTTCAAGGGGTACACGCTGCAGTATCCTCACCATGGTTTCAGCAAAGAGTCACTTCTTAGTAATCTCTATAGATGAGCTCTCCCCAAGATCAGAATGTTACTTGATTCATCAAGCAATGTGAGCTTCCTGAACCAAGCTGTTGATGATGGTTGGGAGCTAGTGGAGAACTTAGCACAATCCGATGGGAACTACTATGAAGACTACGATCAAACTACACGGAGCATCAATGATTCTGATGGCAAAACAAGGAGGGACCTCGAAGCTTTTAATGAAAAGTTGGATAGGATACTCCTTGCACAGCAGCATCAAGTTCACTTCATAATTGAAGAAGACCAAGTTCAAATTCAAGGAGGGATGACTGCTCAACAAGAGGAGATTAGCTACATTCAGAACTAGAGCGGCTACAACAAAAGGTCTGTCAACTACAGCAACAACCCCAACTTGTCTTATCACAACAACAATGTGGCAAATCCTCAATATCAGGTCTATCCACATCAACAACAACAAGCTAAATCCTTCATCAACTATGGTCAACAATAGAACCAAGGTTTTGCACCTAGGCAACAAGCTCAGAATGGGTTCCCACAACATCAACAAGGAGGATCACCTCCTGGTTTCACCTCTAACCAACCTCAAGCTCAAACTTCCAACATTGAAGCAATGTTACAACAACTTCTAAAAGATCAGGCCGATAGTGCAATGGAAACATCTAACAAATTTGGTGAACTCCACCACAAGATGGAATCCTCATTCAACGCCATCTATGAAAATATTGAAGCTCTGAACTCAAGGGTTACTGCTTTGGAAAACAAGTCTGCTCCTTCCACAAATGGTCAACTTATGGGAAAATCAATTTAGAACCCAAAGAAGTATGCACATGTCAATGCCATCTTCTTGGGGAATACCCATGACCTTTCTCCTAACACTTTTCCTACTCACATCACTGAGGAAATTGTAGTTCAAGTTTGAGGGATTTGAGCTTAAATGGAACTGAAAATGCAGAATCTGCAAAAACTGATTCTTTGACATGGAAAAACTAGAGTCATCTGCCAGAGTCAAGCATGTTCTTGGTGAACAATTATCTGTTTTAAAGGATTAGGAAACACCCTGCGTTCCACCACCTTATATCCCAAGGTTATCATTTCCATCACGGTTTAAGAAGGAGATAATGACAAAATACCCAGCAATCTTTGAGAATCCATGAGGGAGGGGAAACCCAAGGAGTATCGGTACCAAATGAAGAATGCAATGCTATAATAGCATAGAAAAAAGAAGATTATAGCTCATTCACTCTACCATGTTCACTAGGACCATTGACCTTCAACAAATGCCTATGCAATTTAGGAGCTTCCATTAACTTTATGCAATTTAGGAGCTTCCATCAACTTGATACCCCTATCTGTTGCCAAAAAGATGGGGTTCAATGAGTATAAAGCTTCCAACATATCTCTGATTTTGGCTGACAGATCCATCAGGAACCCTCATGGTCTTTTAGAGAACTTTCCCATTAGGATTGGGAGTGTCGAGATACCCACAGACTTTATGGTTTTGGACATGGACAAAAAACCAAAAGATCCATTGATCTTGGGACGGCCATTCTTAGCTACGGTTGGGGCTGTGATCAATTTCAAGAAGGGCAATATCATATTGAACATGGGGAATGGTCCAAAGATGATTTTCAACATCAAGGACAAGACAAAGAAGCTACTACAAGAAAATGTCTCATTGATAGCACAATTAACGCTATAATAGGCCTTTCATAGCGTTTCCATAAACGCTATGACTGGAC
>OVBE01013421.1:0-12723 GCA_900406425.1 Iberis pinnata
ATGCCAATGGCGAATAATAGAATGCTTATGAGGCTGATTGAAGCCTCGAGTGTTCCAGGCAAATAAAGACATGGTGCATTAGTGTCTCCGTGAGGAGACATTAACATGTTTCTTTGAAATGGCGGCCCTTTGCAATTTGCGGTTTCCCGCAACCTGGTCAATCAATTTCGTCTTAGTTCGCGTACTGTAACGTGCCGCATTTGCAACCAACGTAGAGGTGGTCACGTCAGTATCAGAGAGTTGACCTTCCTCCTTGTCTTCCTTATCCTCATCGCCAATGTCCCTGTGGTATGCAAGAATCACATAACGAGAGGGTGAGAAAGTTGCAATCTGTTTGGAATCAATAGAGGCAAGTTTAGTGGGAGAGAGAGATGAAGCTCAGCTTTGGCGCTTGACTAATGTCCACTCCGGACCCGTGAATGCGTCAGTGGGACTAACGACCTGAGGGGAAGGTTGGGACACCGTGTCTAGTCCGTCTAGGCGTTGTAAGTCCGGGTCATTGAGTGATGGAGCCGAGACCGGAGCATCCGTTGTACTTGGGCTGGAATGAGTTAAAGGAGAAGCTGCATTAAGAGAAGGTAGAACATTAGTAACAATAGTGGCAGGGGGTACTAATGAAGAAGTGAGAGTGGGTAGCAATGAGGTAGGCGAAGTGCTTGGCACGGAGAGAGTGGCCGGATCAACTTCATGAGCAGTTGGAGCGACCATTGCCGAAGTTGGAGCAGCAGCGTGAGTGGGTAGGAGTGGCACTGTTTCCGGTAGAGCTACATCGGTAGTCTTTTTGCATGATTGTGCGTTGTGTCCCCAACTCCGACATGTTTTACAACGCGGTGGGAGCCATGGATAAGAGACCAAAACCGGCATCTCAATACCATCAAGATGAATTTCATTAATTAGTTCTTTTTCCAAATCAACTACCACCATCGCTCTTCCAACATCAAGACGCACACAACGCTCTGTGTTGGGATGCAAACGCTGGTAGTCTCCAACAATGTTACCGAGAAACTTCAAACCTGCAGAAGAAAACAAATTGTCAGGTACGTGTTTGAAATCAACCCACAAGGGCATAGAAGTGAGGTCGGGCTTGGCGGTGGATCTTGATGGACTCCATTCCTGCACCACAAGAAGTGTATCGGAGATGTGCCAGTATTTCTTTCGGCATATATTAGAGCGTAAGTCTGAGGATTCAATGCGAAACAAGACGGTGTCACTTTTGATAAACTGAACATCAATCTTGGCGGATTTGCCATCGCGATTCCACAGTCTATTCACTGTAGCATGGACTTTGCCTATGTGAGGCGCCTCGCCAATGAAGAAACCAACCAAATACTTTGCCCATAAGGGCTGTGGGTCATTCAACAAATGTTTTGGGATAGTAACAGTGGCTATGCCACCAGCCGATGTGATAGTGGACGGAATCGTGACTTCCGTCAAGTCCAATAATAGAGCTCCGGCCGCCTTGTTCCATGATGAATGCACGAGACTAGTTGGAGCTGATTGTTGAGAGTGAGCGAGAGGTGGATTCATGACCGTGTGAGGAGAGGAAGCTGCCGGAGTCGGCGGCATCGGCACGCCGGAGCACCGCCGTCAGGCGATTACGTGCGTTTGACGTCAAAAAAGGAAAGTAGGGTAGGTCGCACTTTTAATCGCCGCAGAGACAATTATTTTTGATCTTCTTTATTAACTTAAGAACGTTAATATTTCTTTAAGATAACTTCGAATATTAAGCGAATTAATTTCTTTACTCCTACTAATGAAAATATCTAAAGATAGTTTGAGATTTAACAAACATGTAAATCTTCTAAATATAGTAAGAAATATCTTATTTTCCTATTGTTAAGAATCTGCTTAACCGAATTTTAGTAATTATATATTCGGATATAATATCACGTTTATTAGTTAAGATTTCTTGAAGATAACATCGAATATTAAGCGAATTAATTTATTTACTCCTACTAATGAAAATATCTAAAAATAGGTTGAGATTTAACAAAGCATGTAAATCTTATAAATATAGTAAGAAATCATTAGAAGGTATTCATATTTTTCCTAAAATCTAATATCACTTTTATTAGTTAAGATTTCTTTCTAGAAAATTGAATATCAAACGATATTATTTCTAACTATATGATATAAATTTCCGATATCTCCGGCTCATACTTTATATTATATAGATAGTTCCCGATGGTGTGTTATATTCATTCACAAAATTATTTAACAAAAAACCTATAAACACTGATTAATTTAGCTATTATGGAGAAAAGCATTTCAAAAGTTTCGGAGTTTACACCGATCAAACTGTTGAAACCGTTTAAGAAGTCGTGGCAAATCAAAGTCAAAATCATTCACTTATGGAGGCTGGATAATCCAAGAGGTCCTCCTAGAGCTATAGAGTTAATTTTAGCGGATGAAGAGGTTATGTTTTTATCATTATACGAAATAAATATAGTTATTATATGTAAATATATAATTTGTTTTATTTTATAATAGGGATCAAAAATACAAGCATCTATCAAACGAGAATTTGTTAATTATTTCGAGTCAAAGTTTCGAGTTGGTGCATGGAGAACAATTGAGAATTTTTCCTTGTGGAAAAATTGTGGATCGTTTAAGACAACAAATCATGAATACAAAATGAATATAATTTATTCTACCATTTTCATAAACACTAAGAGTAGGTTTCATATGATAATTATTTCTTCCAGTTTGCTCGATTTGATTCGATTTTATCAGGGAGTCTCAATGATTCTTTGCTCATTGGTTAGTATTATACTTTATTTTATTGCACTTATTAAAACAATATTACAAATGTATATAATTTTAGAATATTTTAGTTCCATGTTATCGTTCGTATCTTCTGAATAATCAAATGATAATTTATAAATAAGATAGTTAAGTTTACTATATGTCAGTTTATGGTATTTTACTGGGATTTCAATAATTTAGAAGATATTTAATTTGTGATTTATAAAAGATACTTATTTAGTAAATAAACGAACACTTTTTTATATAAAGGAGCCAAAAATTATTTATTGTTAATGATTTAAATGTTAATATTGAAAATCTTTAGATTATTTTAGTTACATGTTATCGTTCGTATCTTCTGAATAACCAAATGATCTACAAAAAAAATTTAAGAATAATTAGATTTCAAACACATATCCGATTAAAACAATATAGATATTCTTTTAAAATACTTACCAGATTTGGTTATTGTTTTCGGATATTTTTATTACATCCGAAAATTTTAAGGAAGCTTTTATTATTGGTTGTTGATCTCAATACCACATGCAACAACAAGTGAACATCAATTAGCAAAATACGAAATCGTAATTTTATTTCTATGGATCTAGCATTTAAATAACCAAATATTTTAGATCTTACCTTTTATTGCTTACTTCACTTATAGTTTGCATTCTTCAAATCGGTAGATCAACCTCCGACTAAACACCAAACATCATGTAAAACAGAAAAATAATAATCAGCACTAGATCTATACAATCACAAAACGGTTTTTTAAAAAGTAAATAGATTTAGGATTGTTTATACACTAATTTAATTTTGCAGATACACAAAATAAAATTAAATCATATAAATTTTTATATGGAAAACTTACAAATTTGTATGCGGATTTGGTTAACTCGATTTAATTTAAGATCTACAAAAATAAATTAAGAATAATTAGATTTCAAACACAGATTCGATTCAAACAATATAGTTTTTTTAAAAAAAATACTTACCAGATTTGGTTATTGTTTTCGGATATTTTTATTACATCCAAAACTTTAAAGGAAACTTTCATTATTTGTTGTTGATCTCAATACCACATGCAACAACAAATGAATTTCAATTAGCAAAATACTAAATCGTAATTTTATTTCTATGGATCTAGCATTTAAATAACCAAATATTTTCGATCTTACCTTTTCTTGCTTACTTCACTTATAGTTTGCATTCTTCAAATCGGTAGATCGACCACCGATTAACCACCAAATATCATGTAAAACAAAAAAATAATAATTAACACTAGATCTATACAATCTTAAAACGGTTTTTTAAAAAGTAAATCGAAGAGTTTTTACCTTATTTTTCATAGATTCATTGAAAGAGTAAGAATCGCGAGTGAATTTAAGATTTTTGTCCTCGAATCAAGGTCAAAATGAAAGAAATCGTATGATATTTGGTTGTTTTCGAAAAAGGAAAGAAGGGAACGATAGATTTTTTTTTTTTTGCAGAAATTTATATTACGGCTAAGTGATACAGACGAAAAGATCTAGGCCAATTTGTTATTCGAATGGGTTTTTATTGGGCTTCGTAAAATAAGTATAATTTCAGTTCAGGTTTTGGGATTTTAATAATTTAAGTCCAATTTCATTTAAATTGTATAATTTATTTATATTTATTTAGTCATTTTTTAATCTAACTTTACTTTTAATTAAAACATCAAAATTATAATACAATAAAAATATATTAAAATTTTGAATATACATATCTATAACTATAATTTCATTAAATATAATAAAATAAAGATTTTTATTCGATAAAATCATTTACATACATAAAATATAAAATTCTGTATATTCATAACAATTCAATAAAATATATTACAAATTTTGGGATATGTAATACTAAAATGTATTTTTCATATAGAAAATAAAAATGAAATCTTCTTATTAATTGAACATTGTAAATAACAACAACCAAATTATTGAATAAATATATTATGACTAAATATATTAAATTATACATGATAAAACAACATATACATTTATATAAAATATTGTATTCTAAATATATAAATATTTTATTAAAAAAATAATTATCTCCGCGCTATGCGCGGGTGCTATCCTAGTTTTTTATTCTTATAATAAATATGTCATGTCTGGATGTATTTTGTTTTAGAAAAAAATTTTAATTTATTTTCTTTTCAAAAATAACACAAAATTAAATTTGAAAGAATGATAATTTATTTTTTGTTTTGGATTCATTAAATAAGTAATGTTTAGTTTTTAATGGATAGTACTTAATTTTAAGATTTTAAAATTTAAATTTAAGTTCTTAAAGCTATTATATATTTGTGGTATGTTTATAAAAAAATAATATTTATAAAAACGAGAGTGTATAGAATTTATTTATAATATACTTAATTTTCATGATAACTTGAGAATTTTCTCTTTGTTCTTTTTGAAATTTTTTATCATATTCAAAATTCGAATAAATTATATTTTATAGATAAAATCATAGAAAATTTAGTTTCTTTTTAATATGAACTTTCATTCAAAATTTGTAACAATAACAAACACCAAAACAAAAATTGGATAAGATAAGTGACAAACAGGGAAAATAAATGAAAACTCCAAAACTCTGCACAACACAAATCATTTTTTTCATCAAATAGATTTATATTAATCTAGAATATTAAACTCATTACAAGATATAAGTAATCCAATTTTAAGGAAAAGTAAAACTCATAAAAGATAGATAACCTCATACAAGAGATAATAAAAAATTTTGTTTGATAGAGAGGAATAGAAAAAATGGACAAAACTGACTCGCATTTCTCATCGAACAAATACGAAAAAATCATATTGAAAACTGAAACCTCACCTCTCCTCTCGTTTCACTCTCGAGGAACGCCTTACAGTCGAGCTCCTTTGTCACTTTGTGCCTCTCGCAACAAGTGCATGAGTCATGACTTCGCCCTCTCTTTAAATCGCCTAAGCGAATGAGAAATCTCGAAGAAGAACGAAGAACTCTCGACTGAGAACATAGTCTAGTAAAAATATAAACTAAAAAACATTAGTTTATCCTCTAAATCCCCAAGAAGCATACCGAAATCGAAATGGGCTATATTAGTAAGAATTAAAGATCTTGAATGGTAAATCTCTAAATCTAATACAAGCCAGATGATGACATAAGAAACTAGAACAAAAAATAAAATACAACAAAATAGATTATAAAAGAATTAGGTCTGGTAAAAAAAGTAGGCTGCCAAACAAGAGGCTGCCACATGCCCATGCCAAAGCCCATCAGGAGAAGAAATGCCCTAGATTAAGAAACACATCCACCGCCGTCTTCCCTGAAGCCGGCAAGATCCAAATTCGGTGAAACGAATCACTGGCCACCACGCATGACCACCGTCGGAGCAGTAAACATATCCCTCCCTAGAGAAGTCATCCTACGAAGGACTGGCCACCAAAAAACTACCCTTCACCGAGCAAAACCCGATCTCATAAGCCACCACCCGAACATCAAACAGAACGCCGCTAAAATGACAAATAGCCTTCAATTTCTAATTCGCCGACAATCCAAATCGGATCTATAAAATAAAGAACGAATGAAAGTGCACGGTCGGAAGTGGACTGAGGTAATGAAGCAGAAGAAAAGACATGCATGTCGACTGCAAACATTCAGCTGGAAGATCAAAAAATTGTGACAACGGATCCCAAAACAGCCAACGGCAAAGGAAGAAGCCGATATGAACAGAAGCAAGAAGAAAAAATAAAAAGAGAGGGGCCGCTAGGCGCCGACAATGAGACCGGACACCAGCAGTGGTGCAACGTGAAGCAGAACAATAGGCGGTAGAGAGAGAGGTTTTATGGTAATGAATTAAACTACCTTACTTTGTTTTTTTTTCATCACACAAATCCAAATTCAGAACTTACCATAATCATTTTATGATAAATAAAAATTACTTTTTGACAAAGAAAAAAAAGCTTTAAAAACTAAAACATTTGGCAACAAAAATCCTACTAAAAGATAACGCTTTAATAAAATAAACATAATTCATTTGTTATTATTGAAATAAGTTGAATTTAGCTTATGCTCGTGAGGAAGAATTTTGGAGAATCAAAAGCCGGAACCAGTGGCTTCAAAAGGGAGAGCACAACACAATATTTTTTCATACCACACGACAAAAATGTTGTAAACAAGATTTATGCTCTTATACCAATGGTGTTAGATAGACCAACTATAACATTATCTCTGAGATAACTTCACAGATATTTTTTGCAGTACTACGGAGATCAACAACAATTACTACCACATCTTTAACGGGTTTCCACGTTCTGTCACCAATGAGATTGATACTGATCTAATACGTTTTGTTACAACAAAGAAAATTAATCAGGTTATGTTCTTTTTTGGCGCTACAAAGGCCCCATGGCCTGATGGATTTTCTACCAATTTTTATCATTGACATTAGAGAATATAAAGAAAGAAGTATATCTAGAGATTTATAAATTCTTTGAGAATGGTGTCTTAGATCCAAACTTAGATCCAAAACTTAATCATACTAACATCTTACTAACATCTGCTTATTACCAAAGGTTGATAATCCTACTCAGGACATCTCTAAAGGACACTCTATAATTTTAAGTTTGAAGTTTTTTCTCCTCCAAATGGATACTTGAAAACTTCAAATTTGAAGTGTTAGTTTCTCAAACTTCAAATATGAAGTGTTTACTTTCTCACACTTAAAATTTGAAGCGTCACCTTTTTTGCATTTGAACCTAAATTTATTTATTTAATATTTTAAGTTGTATATTAATTATTATAGTACCAACATTTTATGATTTATTTTAAATGTATACTAATTTTTACATCTTATATTTAGAAACATATAAATTAAAGTTATAATATTAAAATATGAGAAATATCACATACCATTAATTTCTTAAAAACATCAAGCAAATTTAATACAAAAGATAACAATAAAAAAAGATTACATAACACACAAATTTTACCTAAATAAAAATATTACAACATACTAATTAATATTCACCTAAATTCGAATGTAATTTATGTTATAATGTAATGTCTTATTGATAAATATTGTATTTTATATTTAAATGATGGATGTTTTATATTTATTTATAAAATTGTATGATGTTAATTAATTGTGAACAAAAATATGGGCAATATTGCAAAATACAAACTATTGACACTTCAAATTTTAAGTGTTTCCTTTCGAAGAAAATACATGACACTTTAAATTTGAAGTGTCACACAATATGAGTTATAAAATCATTTCAAAGATTCTAGTGAATCGGTTGAAGCACCATCTGCCTTCTTTGATTTTATAAGAACAAGCAGCTTTCATCCTAACAAGTTTGATCACTGATCATGTGCTAATTGCACAAGAACTCCTCATTCTCTAAAAGTTTGTCGGCGAATCTCAAAAGGTTATATGGCTATAAAAACTGACATCTTGAAGGCATATGATCAACATGAATGGATTTTTTATAGCAAACTATGTTACAGACGGGGTTTCAATTAATTGAGTCCAATGGGTAATGGTTTGTATGCGGATAGTAACCTTCTCAACATTGATTAACAGAGTTCCTCGAGGGGTTTTCTTACTATGGGTCAGGGTTTGCGTTAAGGCGACTCATTATCTCCTTATTTATATATCATATGTACAGAAGTTCTCAGTCACATGGTTGATCGTGCGACAATGGAGAAACATTTACGGGGAGTAAAAGTTAGCAACATTGTGCCTTCCATAAGTCATTTACTATTCGCCAATGACTCTTTATTCTTCTGCAACGCTAATGTTCATTATGCAACAGTCTTAAAAGACATATTCAAGCTATATGAAATTGCTTCAAGAAAACTGTTTTAACTTTTCAAAATCTGCTATAACTTTTGGCTCACGAATTGCTTCAGAACATAAGACACGTATAAGAAATTTCCTTAAAATCTTTCACGATGGAGGTAATGGTAAATATTTTTTATTGCCGTAGATGTTTGGTGCAAAAGAACTGCACTTATATATTCAGAAGATGATGAGCTAATACAAAGAATGAAACTCCTTATGGTTAAGACTAATGAATGTGCCTTATAACTCAAATGGACATTATAATGTCCGCTCTGGATATTATTGGGTTGCAAGACATGCAGAAACTCAAGAGCTAAGTGATATGTGTACTATTGACACTATCGATCTACAAAATTAAATACGTAAGCTCGATATAATGCCAAAGATCCAAAAAAAATTAATGGAGAACTACAAACAACATTTTAGCATCAAAAAACGAGTTGCATCGACGATATTTAATTACAACAAACTATTGCAATGTTAGTGGATATTGAGACAGTTTGAATCACTTTTTTTTTGTTGTCCATGCATATCAAGTATTTGGGAATCATACTAAGTGTCTAATCTTGATTTACTGTCTTTAGAGGAAGATTTCTTTACAAAATTAGGAAAGTTGTTTATTCATGTGTCACTGTGTAAAGATCGTCATGTCAAATGTACATTGCCTTTTTGACTATTATGGCATATTGGAAAATGCGAAGACATGTTTGTTTTCCAACACAAACAAGTTTTCGTGGCCGCATATTTTTCAGAATGCATTAAACGAGGCAAAATGATAGAAACTCGATAACCCAATTCCATTACCAAGCTTAAGAAAACAATGTTTCTCATAGTGAAAATGACCAAAAGTTTCATGGATTAAGTGTAACTATGATGCATTTTTTAATTTTCATACGGCGGCACATGCTAGTTGGATTTTCAAAGACCTAATGGGATTTTATTGTCGTTCGGCACAAGATACATGACGATTAGTTCAATCCGTACTCGAAGCTGAAACTGAAGCTCTAATCATGGCATTGGAAAATGTGCTGATATTGGGAGTCATATTTGAAGGAGATTGTCAACAACTCTCAACATATTCACTAACAATCAACGAAGATTTTATATGGAAAGACTCTATTCAATGGAGTGATAAATTTTAGTTTGTTAAGTTACAATGGATTCTTAGAGTTTCCAACAAAGCAACTCATTATTTAGAAAAAGCAGAAAGTTCTTATACTATTTCATTTAAATCACATTGGTTTGTGCCAAAGTGTATTACTCTTGCTGATTTACTAAGTAATAAAGCGAGTTAAATAAAACATTTAAATAAAATCAAAGTGAAGGACTAACTCTCGAACTGAACTCAATAGTAAAGACAAGGAGCAATGGAAAGGAGCAATGGAAGTAAATTTGGTAATCCTAAAGAAAAGTCACATGGATAACCCATTTTCCTTACACGAAAATATCATTCATACGAAATTAGGACAAAACAAAAAGACTAGAAACGGGCTATAAATGACACAATTGTTATATAAAGAGTTTTGAGAAATTATAATGTCTAAGACCATCTCCAACAATGTTTCTTAAGGGTTTCTTAAGAATAAAATATAATAAAATGTTAAGAAACTTGGAGAGAGAAAGTCCTTAAAACTTTTATATAAGAGTTGACTCTTGCACTATTCACACATGTTTTATTCTTAGGTTTCTTGCACTATTCACATCTTTTTAAAATAATATTATTATTTTTTTATTAAGAAACTTTTACGAGTTTCTCTATTGGAGATGCTCTAAGACATCTATTAGTTTCTAATATTTGCTTCAAATCGTTTTTCTCTCTTTCATTTAGTTAGGGTTGACTTCAATAGGGTTGACTTCACTAGACCCCTAAACTATATGCACCCAAACTTTGTATATGTCTTTACCCGACCCTCTAAATTAATCGATCTCATCACTAATCCCCCAAGCGATTAATAAATTTAATTTGCGATTCCAAATTAACAAAATTCGATAAGAATTCGTGATTGAGACTTAATTAAAACCAACCCGATTACTAAATAAGTTACTCAAACGCGATATTAACTTTATTTTAATTTAATCTGAGAAAAAAACAAGAAAAAGAAAGTTTGGAGTTAAAGTTAAAATCATATTAAATTTAAAATAAAGCTAATATCGGATTTGGATAACTTATTTGGTAACCGGTTGGTTTTAATTAAGTCACAAATTGCGATTTCTTATCGCGTTTTATTAACTTGAAATCGCAAATTAAGCTTATTAACCGTCTGGGGGTTTGGTGATGAGATCGATTAATTTGAGGACTCGGGTAAAGAGGTGTACATATTCAGAAAGTTTTCTAAAGAGCTACAAAGTTGAGGGGAAAATAGTTTAGAAACATATAGTTAAGGGGTTCTAGTGAGGTCAACCCCATTATATTATTCTTATGTCGTGAAAATTCACATCAAAAACATATTATAAATTTAGACGACGTTAATCATCTAAACTCAAACCCTAAGATAGGGTTTTCGATTCGAATATTTCCTCTTCTCTCTTCCTATAGCTTTGCGTCTATGTCTTTTTCTAGTAGGTTTTAGATTCGATTGCCCCTTAAATATATACTATTAATTTTGAAGACACTTTTAAAAGTAACATTTACTTGACGTGGTATATTACGAGATTTACCATTGTATTTTTATATTTTTGTGATAAAAAAATCAAGACAAGGGCACTTTCATCCAGATTGATAAGGAAACGCGCGAATCTACGGATTGGGCCGGTTCTTACCCGTTTTGTGTTAAAATTAACTCGAGGTCGAGGGTTCGAGTTGTTAGTTTGTTGTTTTAGATTTTTTTTTTAAAAAAATATTAGTAACGCGCAGATCTACGGAATGTCGGTTTTGACCCGTTCCGAACTAAAGGTTACTTGGAGTTCGAGTCGCTTAATTGTTGTTTTTTGAATTTGTTTTTAAAAATTAAATTTTCGGTTACGATATGGAAACAAAAGATTATATTCGATTTTTTGCTATATCTTATTGAAAATTTATATATATATCGTTTAGATTTTCTCAGTTTAACTATTTAATGATTGGATATCCTTGGCGATTGCGGACGCTTTGGGCCTAGTCGAAATTCTTCGGGACTCCGGATACCAGGATCATAAATATATATATATCTAATTGTTACCATATATGAATATGCCAAACATATTATTATTTTGAATACATGTAAAGATCTTCATTGTTAAAGATTTTACCGATATTCGCATGTTTTCTTCTTTATTTCTATTTACAATAATTTGATCATCTTTTCGAATGTTGAATGCCGACTTTTATTAATTAATTTTTAGATTAAATATAATCAACACTAGTTTTATTGCACAATTTCACTTGAATTTTTTAATTTATGACTCAACTAAAATCCTGCGAATCAATCTTTCGGTTCAAACCGAGTCGAGTAAAAAGAAAAATCTATTATAAAGATTGGTTCGAGTATAATTTTAATCACGCATGTATAATAAAGCATTTCCGTATATTTTTTCATATGCATTCGAATATGGTATTTCATGTGATCAAGATTGTAAAATATTACGATTTAAAATTAAATTTGTAGGGTATATATGTTCTGTTTGGAAAGATATTATTCTTAGATATTATAGATTCGATATCATGTATATCTAACAATAAATATTGTTAGATACATAAAGCACACCCTAACAAACCTTATCTTTCAATTTTCTATATATATAGGACATTCTTTCTTCACTATCTATCAATCATAGTATTCAGTTTCAATATTAGAGTTATATAATAGTGATACTCTCGCGTGCCGTTTAAGGAAAGTACCTAGGGCGACTCCCAAGGTGAATTTTGCCGCCGTCTTGCCTTCCTGACCTAGCCTCCTCGCCGTCATGGTGGACGGTGAGCCTCCTCCGGCTGGTCCCTCCTCTCACTCTCAACTCAAAACCACTTGGGCCTCTGTTGCAGGTGCAACTTCAGGCTCCCTCACAAAGCAACACTTTGACACACATTCTCTAATGGTTCAGCATCTCTCTCGGTCCCTGATGACATTCTTAATGACCAAAACCAACTTTGGAAGCCGTTCCTAATCGGCCGATTTCTAGACTCTGCTCCTCATGTCGCCAAGGTTCAC
>OVBE01013422.1:0-10210 GCA_900406425.1 Iberis pinnata
TAAAGACTTGATCTTGCTCTCTCCTCTCTAAAATCTCAGATGGATCTGTGGTTACGGTTATGAGCATCACATACTCAGCCCAAAGTGATTTGAATCTCCCAAAGTGTTCAGAGAAATCCATTTCTTCCTGTGCCAACTCGTTTATGGCTTTTTGAACTTCATACACCCAGCTTAGATTTGAGAGATTACCGAACACCTTTTGTAGAGAATCCCATAGATCCTTTGCAGTGCTGCAATAAGAATATCCTTCAAGTAGTCGTGGATCTAGGGTTTGTTGAATTATGCTAAGGGCTTTACTGTTCTCTTGGAACCACTTTTCCTCTTCAGCAGTGAGTTCTTTATCACCTTTGGTTTCGATTTCTTTAGTAGAATACTTCTGTGTAGCCACATGATTCCATAAACCACAACCACGTAGATAAGTTTTGAGAGTTCGAGTCCATAGAAGATAGTTGACCCCCTTGAGAGTTACGAGTTTCTGCCTTGAATCTGCCTTATCCTCCATTGATAAATTCGGATCAGGCAGTTCACACGATAAGATCGATTTAGGAGAAAAAGATTAGGATTCCAAACGACCCAAAATTCACTACGATTCTGGTCACCAAATGAGATCTCCACTGCTAAAATCCTATATAAACAATTCAGGAACACCTCTACAAAATTTCAGCTCAAACGGAGATAAACTCACCGTTGGATTTCCCAAACACTCAAGACAACTCCTGCAGAAATCTGAACTCGCCACTGTAGCGAACAGCCACGCTAAAACTCGATTATCTCACAAAAAAACCGTTGAAATATAATCTTCACCGTTGAATATCAATATCAATGAGTCATGAAGCTTACCTCAAATTTTCAGCAAGATCGGATCACGTTTGGGTGTCCAAACGTTCTCTAGAACAAAATGTGACAAAGCTGTTAGGTTTTCGGATCTAAGAAGAGAAAAAATGAATGTAAAAGTGATTAGGGTTTATGCGGAGACGAGATTAAGAGCTTATTGCTCGGATACCATGAAAAATTATAAGAAGTATAAGAGAGATTATTAGAATAAAGAGAATGAAGAAGATGATTGTATTGAATTGAGAAACACAAAGGAGGCTACAAGTGTTTATATAGATTATTCACAAAGTGAATTAGGTTAAACTTGGGCTTTGGACTTTGGGCTTCTTTTCAACAATTATCTTGTGAAGAAGCTCTTCTTTGGTGATGATTCTTCGATTTGTCGACTGAAACAATTTATGAATCAAATTAACAAACTCAAGTAACTTCTCTTTCTTTGGTTCAGCATTTGGCTTCTCTTTCATATGCAAGAAACACTCACAATGGTAAGCAAGAATCAACTGAAAATGAATCAATCAAATCCTTCAAAAGAAATATGAAATCAAAACGACTAACTGATTTCACAAGACTTTCTTCTTCATCATCAACAGATTCGTTACTGATGTCATCCTTTTCAATTCCATCTTCCTCAAGAGTGTCGGAATTCAGACACCTAGTGCGAGAAGGGCGTCTTTCTAGAACATTTGATGATCTAACAGAGTCATCAACTTCATCTGGAGTCATTGTAATACATCTTCTAGATGGCTGCAATGTCGGTGTAGCACTCATGAGCTTGATTGGTGTTGATAAATCTTTTGAAGGAGTTGATAAATCTTTCACTAGTGTTCCAACTATTCTTGAATGTGTTTCTGATATTAAGCATTCTTCAGTATTATCCAAAAATTTCGAATCTTGAATTACTTTGTCGACTATATGTTCTTCTTCCTTCACATCCTCCATACTAACATCAAACTCTACAACTTCAAGCTTAGGTGCTTCCATTGTGTCTGAATAACTATCACTTTTTGGTGAATTGAAAGGTTCAGGAAGAAGTTCTTTGGGGATTTCGTCCTGTATTGAAAGATAACAAAAGATAAAAGAATCACTCATATATAAGCCACAACCAAAAAACTTAAACATCTCTTGTTACATCAGAAGCCAAACCAGTTCTTAAACACTATTTCGCCAAAAAATCAGTTTCTCCNAATCTTTTGAAGGAGTTGATAAATCTTTCACTAGTGTTCCAACTATTCTTGAATATGTTTCTGATATTAAGCATTCTTCAGTATTATCCAAAAATTTCGAATCTTGAATTACTTTGTCGACTATATGTTCTTCTTCCTTCACATCCTCCATACTAACATCAAACTCTACAACTTCAAGCTTAGGTGCTTCCATTGTGTCTGAATAACTATCACTTTTTGGTGAATTGAAAGGTTCAGGAAGAAGTTCTTTGGGGATTTCGTCCTGTATTGAAAGATAACAAAAGATAAAAGAATCACTCATATATAAGCCACAACCAAAAAACTTAAACATCTCTTGTTACATCAGAAGCCAAACCAGTTCTTAAACACTATTTCGCCAAAAAATCAGTTTCTCCGTTTTCTAAACAAGGAACAAAGAGAAACTTTAAGACATCAAAACTTTTAGATAACTCTCTAATGTCTGAGATGATGCCATGAAATTTCGAGTTATTCGTCTACGACTTTAACATATTGACTAAACCGAGGCAATCCAAGCCAAAGGTTACCGATTTTTGATTTGACTGCACCACCATTTTCATAGCTTCTCTTAAAGATAGACCCTTCGCACACAAAGACGATGAGACCGACTAGACTACTATTTGACCTGATATGGCCTGCACTTCTTTGCATTGTGCTATCCATGCTAGCCCTGCTTTGAAAGATTCCTTGCTCCACGCCGCATCCGACTTATATGTCCAAAAAGTTGAATGAACTGAGCTTCCTTTACTCATGCTCCCCTTTGAACATGGAGCATGATCCTGAGCTAGAGCCCAGTCCTTGACCCTCACTAAGGCTAAAGTCACCACCTCCGCCGGTGTTAAGATTTTTGCTTTAAAATCGATGATTATTTGTTATCCATACAAACCATAGAATCCAAGGGCTTAGAAAATTTGAAGCGAATTTTGTAGGTGGCAGAGCTAGAGTTCGAGCTACACTTTTCCATGATGATGAAAAATCTGTGTTAAAACATGGAGCTTCTCATAGAGGAGCCATGGCCCACACTTCTTGTGCAAAAATACAAGAGAAAAACAAATGGTATTTGGTTTCCAGCAATCCACAGCGTGCACATAAACCATTTGACAAAGCTCCTTTTTCAATAAAGTATCTCCTATTGGCAAGGAATCATGGAAGATTCTCCACATAAATAGCTTTTGTTTTTCTGGAATTTGAAAATCCCAACTTCCTGGATCCAATCTTGAGATAGGACATGAACGGGTAATGAGATAGGCATATTTCCGAAGGTCCTTGCCGTATCATACCCATATTTAGTTGAGTATACTCCTGATGGGTGTTTCAGCCAAACTCGCCTATCCGGGAGACTTTCATTACTAGGATGAATGTGGAGAATTTGATCTTTCCACATTGGAACCTTCTCCTCAATCATTGAAGGATCCCACTTAGTTGAACTTTGGTAAAAACGAACAATCACTAACAGTCCTGTATCACTCTCCTTTGTTGGTCCATATGGTGCCATACTTGACGAACAAGAAAGCTAATTATCTCCCCATACCTTTATTGATTGTCCATTGCCTACCGCCCAACCAATATGCGGTTTAAGGAGATATCTACCACAAATCATACTGCGCCAACCATGAGATGTTGTTTCCGAGAGGTTATAGTCAAGGAAAGAGAATTTGTAGAAATATTTTCCTTGTAAGATCCTTGCTAGAAGAGCTTGGGTTCATGATTATTCTCCAACTCAACTTAGCTAAAAGAGCTTCATCAAATAGTTGAATATCTCGAAAACTAAGTCCTCCTTCTTTTTTTGTTCGTGTTAGCTTCGGCCACGAAACCGAAGCCATTTTTCTTTTATCTTCGGTTCCATTCCACCAAAATCTAGAGAGTGTTGCTTGAATTCTTTTGTAGAGAGATAACGGTAAGAGGAAATTTGACATTGCATACATGAGCATAGATGCAAGCACACTCATTAAAAGCACCATTTGACCGGCTTGAGATAAGAATCTAGATGCCCAACTCACTATTTTTTGTCGAATTCGGTCCACAATTGATGAAAAGAGATCCTTCTTTGAACACCCGAAAAGTTTCGGTAAACTAAGGTATTCCCCTACTCCTCCCTCCTTGTAGATTTATAGCTTTGTTTTGACAATCTCTTTTACCGAATTTAACGCCTTACGCGAGAAAGTTATTGCGTATTTATTGAAATTGATTTGTTGGCTCGATGCCTTCCCATAATCCGAGATCACTTTGCAAAGAGCTTCCACACTTCTTTTGTTTGTCTTACAAAAAAACATCGTATTATCAGTAAAAAGTACATGGTTGACGCTCGGAATATGCCTTGAAGGGAACCATTATCTTGAGCTCTTTGACATAAGCCGGAAAGAACTTCNTCGATTTAATGCCTTGAAGGGAACCATTCTCTTGAGCTCTTTGACATAAGCCGGAAAGAACTTCACTACATAGAATAAAGAGAAAAGGCGATANGAAGGGAACCATTATCTTGAGCTCTTTGACATAAGCCGGAAAGAACTTCACTACATAGAATAAAGAGAAAAGGCGATAGCGGGTCGCCTTGGCGTAATCCTCTTTGTGGATTTACTTTACCCCTTGCTCTCCCATTAATAAGGATTGAAAACGTCATCGACGAAACACAATGCGTGACCCAACCGATCCATCGAGAATGAAAGCCTAATCGAGATAAAACACTCTTTAGAAAGCCCCATTCAATTCGATCGTAAGCCTTGGACATGTTCGTTTTAACGGCCATAGAGCATCTTTTGGTTGCTTCTGATAGCTTAAGAAAATGAAGCACTTCATGAGTTATCAACACATTGTTGGGTATTGCCCTTCCCGGTACAAATGCCGATTGATTTTCGGAAACAATAATCGGTAAGATTGGTTGTAGCCTTTTTTTCATTACCTTTGCAATTATTTTATAGACAACATTGCACAAAGCGATGGGTCTATACTCTCCGATCTTCCTCGACCCTTGATTTTTGGATATCAAACAAATGTGAGTTTCGTTAGTTGATCCTTGAAAGGAACTTGTGACAAAAAAGTTTTGTACTTCTAAAATTATAGATGCTCCAATTGCTGTCCAATTTGATTGAAAGAATCCCGATGAAAAACCGTCGGGTCCCAGTGCTTTATTGGGATTTAAGGAGAAGACTGCTTCCTTTATCTCCTCTGCTTTTGGAATAGCAATGAGATTTTTGTTCATTTCTTCTGTTATTCTAGATTCATCAGCATGACTATTTGAGAACAATCACTAGCCGAGAAAGAGGTAGAGAATAAGTTTTGGAAATAAGACACAGCCACCTGAGCAATTTGATCCTCCTTGTAAAATATTTGGCCTTCTTCATTCTCAATTATAGCTACGTTGTTCCTTGCTCTCCTTCCTCTCGTAATTACATGGAAATATCCAGAATTTTTGTCTCCGGATTTAAGCCATATAAACGGTTCCTTTGCCTCCAAAAATCTTCTTCTTTGTATGCTTCTTCCAACTCTCTGTTTAAATCGAAAATTGCTTCTCCTTCTAAGTTGGGCTTTTCAATTGCAATTTGAAGTTTCCATTGAGAGACTTCAATCTTCTCTTCACATAGAGCTTGTTGTTTTCTACTCCAAACCACTAACTCACGGCGAACTTTATCAAGTTTCCCTTTAACTGTAAGATTTTGATCGTCTCTCCAAATTTTCTTTATTAGTTCTTGAACTTCGGGAATGTTTTGGAGTCTTCAGTCAAACTGGAAAAAGCTTCTTCGTTTAAGCAACCTAATTGCAGTGTCCAACCCATTGAAAAGTTCCTCAAGAATCTCAAACCTACAATGCCAAAAATCACTAAAAATTGAAGACGAAGAAGAAGAAGAGAAAAAATAGAGTAAATTTATGAACAAGTATTCACCTTTCCGGAAATTTTGAAAATATTTGAATTTTTTGAGGGAAATACAACAAGATCTGTCTTTTGACAGGTTTGATAGGTTCTTGAAAGCATTGGGGCTTAATCTCCGGGAATAAGACAGAGATATCTCTGTTACGAGATCGAGTGGGAAGAATTGCAGTCTCCTCAGCGTCTTAGTTGAANGAAATACAACAAGATCTGTCTTTTGACAGGTTTGATAGGTTCTTGAAAGCATTGGGGCTTAATCTCCGGGAATAAGACAGAATTATCTCTGTTACGAGATCGAGTGGGAAGAATTGCAGTCTCCTCAGCGTCTTAGTTGAAAATAGAGACTGAGGGTTCGAAGATTAGGAAGCCATTTGAAGCTTCTCTTAATCAAAGGTCATTGCACAAATTGAGAGAGAAAGTGGATTTGTGGGAGAGAAAGGGAGTAACGGCTAGTAGTACTATTATAGTATGAACAAAATTTGGATTCACCTCACCACTTAAGACTGATTGGGATTAATAAAAAAAAGAAACATTTAAATTTTTTAAAAAAAGGAAAATAGCTATTAAGAAAATGGACGACGCCTTAACAGCAAAAAAAAAGAANTTTGGATTCACCTCACCACTTAAGACTGATTGGGATTAATAAAAAAAAAGAAACATTTAAATTTTTTTAAAAAAGGAAAATAGCTATTAAGAAAATGGACGACGCCTTAACAGCAAAAAAAAAGAAGTTAAAAAAAAGAGATGGCTAAAGAAAATAGCTATAAAAAAAGTAAAAATAAACCTTAACAGCAAAAAAAAAGAAACGGCTAAGGTTAGTGGAGTAGTTTATAAATAAAAATTATGAACACGAAAAGGATGGTATTGTCAAATCTTCAGCGAACATCTCCAAGGACCAGCACTCACTTGATTCTCGCAACTACATGAAGGCTCAATCCACAGTTTCAACCAGATGAGCTTGATGTTCCTGAAGCACTATTCAGTGTACATTGAAAGGGATATCTCAGATGCAGACGTGTGAAGCATGACTCAGGGTCCAAACGAACCCCTCCGACAATTTATCGATAGGTTTAAGGAAGTGATATCCAGGGTAGTGGTCACCGATAATGCCGCTATTGTCGCCCTCAAGAACGCAGTTTGGGGAGAATGGAAATTCCGAAAAGATTTGATATTGAATCCTACAACTACCATCAACGATGCGTTACACAAGGGAAAAGTATTTGTGCGGATAGAAGAAGACCTGATCGAGATGCGAAAAAAAAGTCGAGAGAAAAATCCTCCAAACCGGCCGTTAGCCCCAAGGCACAATTCGCCAGAAGGAAATTAAATTTTCTTCGCCAGCAAACCGAAAGAGGGCCCATGGAACCAATGAAAGCATATATTTTGAAGTTCAAACCTTTTCACTCAATCGTACAAGCTATATATTAAATTTTATCATCGCAAAGAACAATTCGGTTTATTAAGAGTAGAAAGAACGACCACTATGTACTATACATTTTTCATAAGCTACTTTATTTATTATTGTTAAAGTTAAAGGCTTATGAGATAACTATAACATATCGACTTTTAGCTATTTTCCTTAGACCATTTCCATTGGAAAAATCTCTAAAAGTTTTTTAACTAACTTTTTATTAGTTTTTTTTTCAAATTTTTATACACTTAAGAAACTTTGTATGTATTTATTGATTTTGACATCCATTGGTAGAACCCGAGGAGTTTTTAATAAATTTTTTTGTTAAACATAAAATACTATTTTATTGAAAATTATTGAAAAGTAATAAATTTTTGAAGTTCGATTTGGTTTTTCATTTTTGAAGTTCGGTTTTTTGTGTTCGAAAATCTTAATTTCGGTTAAATTTTTGGTCTTTTCAGTTATTTTGGGGTTTTGGTTTATTTTCGGTTTCTTGAGTTTGTTCGGTTAATTTTAGCAAGTTCCGTTCGAGTCGGTTCGGTTGGAGTCTGTTCGGTTTGATTAACTTAGTTTTATAAAAAATTTGTCGCCGAACCGAACCAAAAATCGAACTAAAATAAAAATGGTGCCGACTTGAACCGAACTAACCGAACCAAATTCAGTTTAAATGCCCACCCCCAAGCAAAAAATTAATAATCAAAAATAACCGAGCCAATCATAACCGGCATGTGTGCGCCTCTTAAGTGGTCAACTCTTATATAAGAGTTTTAAGAAATTTCTCTCTCCAAATTTCTTAACATTTTATTATATTTTATTGTTAAGAAACCTTGTTGGAGATGGTCTTAAAACCCTTATCTAAGGACCGGCTCTTGTATTTGTTTAATTAAAATGTTTATATTTCTTTTTAATACACTCTAAATANCCCTTATCTAAGGATCGGCTCTTGTATTTGTTTAATTAAAATGTTTATATTTCTTTTTAATACACTCTAAATACACCTAAGAACTCATTAAGAGCATGTTCAATGCTAGGACCTCATTTGAGGTTCTAATGATTATTTTAATCATTATTTACCAATCCTTAAAAAATTAAGGACCTTCTTAATTTTAGTGTCTCCAATGGTAGGATCACTAATGTGGTTCTTAAGAATTGAAAATTAAAATTTTTTATTTGAGATATTTGAACATAAATTTTATGAAACTAACAAATTATTGCATAAATTTTTTAATTGAAATATTTGAACGTATATATATATATATACATATTATATATTTCGGGTATTTTAGTTTTTCTTCGGGTAAATGTTTTTTTTGGTTCGAATAATTTAGTTTTAAACTATTTCGGGTATTATATTTTTTCTCGGGTATTTTTTNTACATATTATATATTTCGGGTATTTTAGTTTTTCTTCGGGTAAATGTTTTTTTTTCTTCGAATAATTTAGTTTTAAACTATTTCGGGTATTATATTTTTTCTCGGGTATTTTTTTATTTTCGGGTAGTTTTTGGTATTTCAGGTCTGAAATACCCAGAACCGACAAGAACCAAACCGGAACCAAAATGAATATTAAAAATTATTGATTGTGTATTAGAATTTAGGATCCGAAAAACTCGAACCGAACCGAATACCCGAAAACCCAACCATAAAAAACCGAGAGTTTCAAGAAGAAGAAAAAAAACCAACCACTGATGGACACATGGCGGTCCTGATCCGCTTGCAAAACGTCCAAATAAGAGATCGACTCTTCTTCTTACACACTTTTTTATTATTATTTTATGTTTAGAACCGGTTAAACACCAGCGTTGTAGCTGGTCTAAGACCCTTTTACGAAGGAAAAACAGACCCAAGCGCGTACATGACGGCTTTCCGCATCGCAATCGAACATGCACAATTCGACGAACACGAAAAGGATGCAGGGTATTGTCAACTCTTCAGCGAACATCTCCAAGGACTAACACTCACTTGGTTCTCGCGACTACCTGAAGGTTCAATCCACAATTTCAACTAGATGAGCTTGATGTTGCTGAAGCACTACTCAGTGTACATTGAAAGGGATATCTCAGATGCAGGCATGTGGAGCATGACTCATGGTCCAAACGAATCCCTCCGACAATTTATCGATAGTTTTAAGGAAGTGATATCCAAGTTGGTGGTCACTGAAAATGCCGCCATCGCCGCCCTCAAGAACAGAGTCTGGGGAGAATCAAAATTCCGAAAGGATTTGATATTGAATCCTCCAGCTACCATGAACGACGCGTTACACATGAGAAAAGTATATGTGCGGATAGAAGAAGACCTGATTGAGATGCGAAAAAGAAGTCGGGAGAAAAATCCTCCAAACCAGCCATCAGCCCCAAAGCGTAGTTCGCCAGTAAAAAATCAAATCTTCTTCGCCAGCAAACCGAAAAGCTGCCGTGGAACCAATGAAAGCATATATTTTGAAGTTCAAACATTTTCACTCAATCGTACAAGCCATATATTCAATTTTATCATCGTAAAGAACAATTCGGTTTATTAAAAGTACTATAGAAAGAACAACCATTATAATACATTTCTACTTTATTTATTATTGTTAAAGTGAATGGCTTATGAGATAACTATAACGTATCAAGTTTTAGTTACTTTTCTCACACTATTTCCANAATACATTTCTACTTTATTTATTATTGTTAAAGTGAAAGGCTTATGAGATAACTATAACGTATCAAGTTTTAGTTACTTTTCTCACACTATTTCCANAATAGGTTTTTTCAAATTTTAATACACTTAACAAATTTTGTATGTATTTATTAATTTTGCCGTCCATTGGTAGAACTCGAAGGGTTCTTAATAAAAAAAAAAATTTGAAAACACAAAATATTATTTTATTGAAAATTATTGAAAAGTAATATTTTTTGAA